>CM028355.1:16857014-17135014 GCA_016618105.1 Dendrobium huoshanense
CTTAGACCTTCACTTTATTTTCTTCTCCAAAACCCATTCACTTGTCACTTTCAATATATACAATTCTTATCTTCTAAAATCACACTCATACGATTTACTTTTCAATACACTTTCAAGCTTCAATTTGAATACAAATACATTTTCACCATTCTTAGTTTTCCAACATACACCTTCACTTTCCAAAACACCTCAACCTTTAACAAACACATACTTTACAATACCATTTAACATAGCACATTATTTTTCATGATCCAACTCTTACTTTTCTTTTTCACACATGTTACCATTCTAACATACACATCATCTTTCACAAAACACATTATTTGGTTTTCCAAAGCACATACAAGTAACTTTTCAAACACATCATTCCACTTTCTAAAAGATACGCTCACATACTTTACTTCTAAATCATTACAATTATCCTTTATTGCAACACAAAACACTTTATCTTTTATCTTTCATAAGCACTACACTTTAAAACATATACCGTTTACCTTTACAAATCACATAATTTCTATTTTTCAATATACATAGCAAAAACACTATTCTTTACCAATCTAAACATTTTACTTTTCATTTCTCTCACACAAAACTTTTCCAACATAAACTTCTACCTTTAAAATCAACAAACTCCACTTCCTAATTTTATTTTCACATCACATTTAAGAGAAATATAGACAAACTTCTATCTTTAAGAGAAATATAGATCTATCACCTTTTCATTCACTACTTCATAAATTTTGATATATATCAAAATGACGAAATCAGATTTTACAACTTTGTTCTCGTGATTTTGAAAACTACAATTGATTCATTAAATTTAAGAAAGATGAAGAATGCGACTAATTTTGAACAATTTATCTTAAGGAATAATGCAAACTCATCCTCAGATACAAATAATAATAAAAAAAATCAGATAAAAACATTTTAATTTAAAATGAGAATTATATATCTAATAGTTTGACCTTGCTTATCTCACCATGAAACTTGACAAAGAAATTCCAATGGGGAATTTCTGTATTTCAATTTAGTGAAAGAAAACAATGAATTCTTACTCAATAACTCATTATCTCAAAGCATTAGCAAGAGGCAAATAATACCCATTTTTATTCCTCCAAGAAAGGAAATCAAAACTGTTAATGATTTTACTTTATCTCAATAAGATTAATGAATATTTCTAATCATATTTAGATTTAAAATGTAAGATGCATCTATCAAGAAATTTCTCAAATTAAAAAAAAATATTATTTTAAGTTCAAATAAAATCTCCAAATAGCCATTCTAATGAAAATTTTACCTAAAAGAAAGTAAGGAAGAATAAGATGAAAATAGAGATAAAGTAGACATAGAGGTGGTATACCTTTAGTACATTGATGGTTAGATCAATTTAGCAAGTGAGAGGTCGAAGACTTCTGTTTTGTTTTCCTTGGGTTTGATCGGACAGTGGCTGGGTTTGGGATCATGCGAAACAGAGGGAAAACGGAGGGCTGGAGCCGTGGAGATCTGGATTTCTTGCGGTAGAGGGAGGAGATCGGCTGTTCAGATTGGGGATTTCGTAAACAAGAGGAGGTGATGGGCTAAGGATTTTCATGAACAAGAGAGAGGGAGAATCGGCTGGCTATGTGAATTGCCTCGAGAGGAAGAGCAGGCCTGGGTTCGGTTTTTTTTTGCTGAGGGAGACCGTGAGAGTGGAGTTTGTTTTCACGAACTGATAGAGAGGGAGAGACGTGGGGGCTGCAGTTTGCGAATGGGGCTAGGCTTCGTGAGAACTGCCAGGGAGATAGGGAATTTCGGAACTAAGAGAGAGCCATGGCTTGAGGGGCGGCAGTTCCAAACTGTAGAGATGGTGAGATGGGCAGTTTTGCTGTGTGAGAGAGTGGGCTGAGTTCGTTTGACATTTGAAGGCCTTAATGATTTCCGAATTCGGTGATCTTAGGCTCATTGGATTTGTCTCGTCGAGCCGTTCGATTCGAGTATAAGATCGTCAAAATCGGAGACCGTTTGGTCACCCAAATTGCGGTTTTAACCTTCCAACAGCAATTTGAGCCCTTGATTTGGACTCATTTGGGCTCGGATTGGATTGATCTTGGTGTCGTTGGGTTTGTATTCCTGAGACGCTCAGTTCGACTGTAAGTTTGCTGAAATTGGAGTTCGGATGGTCTCCAAATTAATTTTTGAAGTTTCCAAACTTGATTTTGCATCGAGATTCTGTCGATTAAGATAATTTTTGACGACTTATCAATTATTATTATATATATACTTGTGACGAGTCAAAACGGGTTAATCGGAGCCATTGAAATCAAATTCAATTTGAGTTAATTTGATTTGATTGGTGAGTTGTTTTAAGTCCAATGATATATCAGTTTGATCGAAACCGAATTAGATTGAGTCGATCGACATCAACGAATCATAAATCGAGCTTGATTTGAGTTCGTTTGGAGTTGAATAAAAATTGGATTGAATGGGTTTCGATTCGAGTTGAGTGATAGGTTTGAGTCCGTGCTACGTCATTAGGTGTCCACCTAAGAGAAATCCTATGGGCGACGTCTACAATAGGCTACGAAGACCTAGGTGCTAGAGTTGGATTTGGGGAAATTGACCTCAAATAATGAGGTCAACAGTGGTAGGATTGATTAAATTACTAGGAGTAAAATCCTTATTAAGCCTATTTTTAAAGTGATGAACCGCTAACATGGCAATTTCCTCAGCATTCTCAGTAATAGAGCCATCATCACAAGAAATTTTCAGCATAGAGTTAGAGGCACGTTTATGATTAACCAAAGCATGAAAAAACTTAGTATTATTATCACACTCTACCAAATACATAGCATCAGCCTTTTGTTTCCAAAAGGACTCCTCTTGAGCTTGAAGATTAGAAATATTAGATTTTGCCTCTCTAAAAGAAGCAATGTTGCCCTCAGAAGGAAAGTTCGGACAAATAAACTCTCTATTATTAACCATCTCTATAGCATTTAAAATATTAGTAAAAATATTTTTAAAAACATTATGATTCCACCAATTTAAAAGGTGCTTAAACCAATTCATCTTAAACCAGAGTCTTTTCATACCCCCAATAGAATTATTAGGATGTAAACTAGCATTCCAATTCTCATGAACATCATCAGAAAAAGACTCATGATGAAGCCACATATTTTGAAAATGAAATTAAGCAACAACATTAGCCTATCTATTATTGAGAGTAAGAAGTAAAGGAGAGTGATCAGAGAGAGTACGACTAAGATGCTTAACATAAATAGAGCTAAACGAATTGATCTAGTTATCATTAAATAAAATATGATCAAGTCTTTGCCACAGGTGCCCTCTATTCCAAGTAAATGGATTGTCCATAAAACCAATGTCAATAAGATTACAGTTTATAATCTCATTATTAAAATCTTCTATAGAATAAAAGTTAGGAATGGATCCCCTAGAATGCTCTAAAGGATTAGAAATAGTATTAAAATCCTCGCCCACCAACCAAGGACCATAATAAATATTATGAAAATCCATTAATTGCCCCCACAAAACTTTACTATTGCCATGAGAAGAAGCAGCATAAATAAAAGAGGCACAACACTTAACATTTAAAACATCGATATAAAAATGAAGCACTTGAGTAAAATTACCAAGAACATCAATATGAACCAGATCTTTCTAAAGCACAATTAGCCATAGAATGCTTAAAGAAAGAAATTTAGCAGTGCTAGTTAACTTAGAAACATTAACAAGAGGTTGAAGTAAAACCAAAATTGAAATATTATGAATACAACAAAGATTTTAAACCCGCAAATGAGAGGAGGCACACCCAATGCCCCACACATTCCAAATGACCGACTTAAACATAAAAAACCAAAATTAATGAAAAGTTTGAGAATGGGTATTTCTACCAGATTTTAAAATAAGAGCAGTATTTATGACCGATTGTAACAAAAGATTCTTGCTCTTTCTACCACGTTTACCTTGAGCTTTAACAAAGTTAATATCAGTATCATCTCTAGCAAAACATATAGTAGCAAATTCTAGGTCCTCAGTATCCGTAAGATTATCATAACGCAAATGAGTAATAGTAGGGGACTTACATTCCGGATACAGACCTATGCCATTACCCTTGAGATGTAACTCACCATACTTCAGCAATTCTTTTACCTCTATTTTACTATTATTCAAACCAAGCTCAACATTTTCTCTTTCCAGTAAATCCTTTTGATTAGTCACAACATGACTGATCGAAATAAGCTGGAGATTAGAAGTAGAAGGTTCCTGATTATGATTATCATAAAAACCATCATCAACATTAATAGGAGAAATAGAAATTAAAGAGAAATTAATAGTGGGCAATACAGGATTAGTAATATTTAAAGAAGAAGAATCATTAAACCCTTAATTTTCCTGAATTATACCAACAACAGGTGAGACATCCACATTTCTGCAAATATCAACCTATTTAGAAGGAGAAACCTCTAGGAAGGACTGAGCCATTAGAGGAGTGCAATTTTAAACAGGTAAAGGGTCATTCATAATATTAAAAGAAACATTCATCGCAATTAAGGGAGCATCATTAGCCTTGGCAATTTATTTGTGTTTACTAACATTTCATGATTACAATGCACCTTACAAGGCTTAAGTTTTGGCAGAACCTTTTCTATTTGTAATTTTTATTATTGTATTTTTTGTTCTGTAAGGGTGTATGCTTGCTTGTAACCTTGCTCACTTATTTTTGGTTTAAAGTTCTCTATTTTTGGTCACATCATCCGAGACAATCTATTAATCGGCCTGGACGATCAACTAAAAATAGAAACCCTAATTAGGGCATCCCGGTTAAGGCATACATCTTTAAACACACCGTCCTCGATGATCTTTATATCAGAAAGGATGATAGGCTCAATTCAGAAAGAATCAGCCGCCAGATCTATTTAGGTTTTTTTTTTTGGATATCGTCCAGGACATCGTCCAACAAAATGAGGCATAATTATGCCTAAATTAATCTGATAATTAATTAAATCAAATAAGGCTTGATTAATACACTCACATTATCCTGGACAATCGCAGGATCGACCGGCACAATCAGTTCAAAAACATCAGTTGTTCCTGGATGATAACATATCAGATAACTTCTATTTAGCGTGATGCTTTGGATGATATGTGCTAATTTGAACTAATCATATATGAGGATATACTATTAGCCTGGACGATATAAATAAAAACCTTCTAATCATCCCAAATCATCCTGGCTGATTGAGCATATTTTATAGTGATCATACAGGATGATATTTATATCGTCCTGGACGATAAAGTCGACAAGTTGCAATTAATAAGCTTGTTTAGAACTCTTATATTTAAAATTTTACAAGGCTCTTAGTATGTGTCTTTGGCAGCCATTTAAGCATCGTTCTTCAAGAGAAAACTTGAAGAGAGAGCTTGATAGGGAGAGAGGAAAGGGTAGAGTTTGAGAGAGGGAGAAGATCCTTGGAGGGGGTTTCAAGGGAGTGTGGAAGGGGTTCCATACGGTTTCTTCGGTGAGCTTGTACCTTAGTACCATAGGATTCAAGGCTCATTTTGAGGACAGTTTTATGTTGCAACTCGGGATTCCGAGTTTATGATTTTGATGATAACAAATAATATTTATTATTCTTTTATTTCTCCTGGTATTTGCAGTGCATATTTCTTTCTATGTTAACTAATATTTCAGGTACATCATGCACCGTTCTGTGAAGATTCAAGGCTCAAGATTGCGTAGAATTGGTCGTATTAAATGAGTCTGTAATTTTCATTTATTGAGTCAAGTCTTATAATGATGTATGTTAATTTGTTGATCATGCACACACACAGAGGGAGCAAAAAATGATTATAAATATTTTAACTTTTCTGTTCATCGTACTGTATGAATTTATTTCGTACTGTACGATCTGGTGTAACAGAAATAAATTAAAATATTTATTTTTCCTAAAAAAAATTAATTTTGAATATAACTAATCGTACTGTACGATCACCACATCGTACTATACGATCTGTTATAATTAGAAAGACCGCCGTACATTAAATTAGGCAAAAATTTGAATTTGAACAGTTGTATAATCGTACTGTACGATCATAATCGTACTGTACGATGTTTGAAATATTGCCTAAGTTAATCCTGAGATTATGCAATCAAAACGACTTAATTTTGATGTGTTGATCGTACTGTACGAACTGTATCGTACTATTCGATCAACAGAGACAATTTTGGAAATCTGCCCGTTTATTGAACTGTTCGTACAGCACTTTCGTACAGGACATCGTACAGTACGAACTTCAATTAAACTGTTCGTACAGTACTAACTGGATCGTACAGTATTAACAGGTCAATTTCTGCACATCGTACTGGACGATCTTGAGATCGTACGGTACGATATTTGACGGCTGAATTGAGTATTTTTAGGGTTTTTTGAGCCCTCTATTTAAGCACTCTCATAAGACTTTGTAAGAGTCTTTGGCAGCCATTGTGTCTTCATTCTTTTGGAGAAAACTTGAAGAGAGGACTTGAAAGGGAGAGAGGAAAGGGTGAAGTTTGAGAGAGGGAGAAGATCCTTGGAGGGGGTTTCAAGGGAGTGTGAAGGAGATCACACGGTTGTTCCGGCGAGCTTGCACCTCAGTACCATCGGATTCAAGGTTCGTCTTGAAGGAAGTTTTGGGAAGAAGAAGATCTCATTGGTGTCAAAGGACCCGGCTCCTCCGCCGCACCGGGGAAGGTGGAAGTGATTGTGTAAGGGCTTCTCCGCCTAGCTGCGGGGGCTAAAGGAGAATCACTAAAGGTTTAGTGTAATACTCTGAGGGTGCCTCCGGGGAGTGGACGTAGGTCATGGTTTGACCGAACCACTATAAATTGGTGTGTTCTTTCCTTAATTTTTCTGCACTTTATTTCCACATTTATTTTCATTGTGATTAATTGCGTGGATGAAATTGATTATCTATCTTTTTATTGTGAATAAAATTCGCTTCCGCATAAAGTCATAAAAAGATATTTCTTTTCATTAAAGAAGTTTTTAATCATCCAATTCACCCCCCTCTTGGCGCATCTAGCAATTTCAATTGGTATCAGAGCAATTTCAATTGGTATCATAGCGATTTCAATTGGTATCAGAGCGGGTTTCAAAAATAGTGTTTTAGAAAACCTTGAAATAATCGATCATGGCATATTTTGGAAATCGTAACATTGCGGAAGGCTATTGTATCACACGACCACCTTTATTTGAAAATATTTCTTTTAATTTTTGGAAAATTCGCATGTCAACATTTTTGCAATCAATTGATTATCGAATGTGGAATATGATTCAAACTAGCTATTCTGTACCTTCACGTATGATAGATGGAGTCAAAATTAATATTCCTTTTACTGAATGGAGTAGAATAGAACTATTCAATGCACAACTAAATGCTAAATGTTTGAATTGTTTTTTCTATGCATTAAATTCTGACGATTGCATGAGAATCTCTACATGTACTACTGGGAAAGAAATTTGGGATAAATTATGCATTTCGTATGAAGGTACTAGTGAAGTCAAACAGTCTAAATTGAATATTCTAATGCGTGATTATGAACTTTTCAGCATGAAGCCATATGAGACTATCTTAGACTTGTTTACTAGATTTAATCAAATTGTGATGTCATTGCATGATTTAGGTAGAGAACTTTCAAACTTTGAAAAAGTTAGTAAAATTCTACAATCTTTACTTGATAAATTTGATGCCAATGTCATGGCAATATGTGAATCAAAAGATTTGAATGCTTATTCTATAGATAATCTAATCGGCTCACTCATTGCCTACGAGCAAAGTGTGAGTCAAAGATTTTTGGATGCAGGTGATGAGAAGACAATTGTGCTAAAAGCCAAACACACAGATGAATATGGCTTAGTAGACGATGAAAGCAAGGAGATATCATCGATAACAAATAAATTTGAAATTCTATTGAACCACAAGCATGAACATCAACAAAAGCGGAGTAAAAGTAAATATTATAAAAATGTTAAGTTTTGTTCTGACATAATTTGCTTTGGGTGTAGGAAACCCGGACATTTAAAGCGTGAATGCCCCAACTTAAAAACTCTTCCTGCAAAGAAAAAGAGTAAAAATAAACTGTTTGTAATTTGGGAAAAAGATAAAAAGCAAAAAGTCTCCTGGGCAGACCTAGTTTCTGAATCATCAGAACAGGAGCAAGATGATGAGGTATAAGTATGTTAAGGTTTGTTTGTGTGTTTTTGTTTATGTGTTTTGTATGTTTTTTTTATTTTTGTATGTTTAACTTGTTTTATATAATCGTATGTTTTTCTTTTGTTATTATGTTGTTATTTTATATTTTATTTTATCTCTTCTTTTTGATAATGTCAAAGGGGGAGAAAGTATTGTAGTTTGTTGCATTTTGTTTTAATTTTTCCTGTTATTTAATTTAATTTTTTTAATAAAAAAAAGCTAAAAATTAAAAAAAAAAAAGTAAACTTTTCCCTAATTTTTAATGTAATTCTTTTACTGAGGGGGAGTTTAGGAGAATTTTTTTTAATTTGCAAAGTCAACCAATATTATTTGACATCATCAAAAAGGGGGAGAATGTTGCAACTCGGGCTTCCGAGTTTATGATTTTGATGATAACAAATAATATTTATTATTCTTTTATTTCTCCTCGTATTTGCAGTGCATATTTCTTTCTATGTTAACTAATATTTCAGGTACATCATGCACCGTTCTGTGAAGATTCAAGGCTCAAGATTGCGTAGAATTGGTCGTATTAAATGAGTCTGTAATTTTCATTTATTGAGTCAAGTCTTATAATGATGTATGTTAATTTGTTGATCATGCACACACAAAGAAGGAGCAAAAAATGATTATAAATATTTTAACTTTTCTGTTCATCGTACTGTACGAATTTATTTCGTACTGTACGATCTGGTGTAAAAGAAATAAATTAAAATATTTATTTTTCCTGAAAAAAATTAATTTTGAATATAACTAATCGTACGGTACGATCACCACGTCGTACTATACGATCTGTTATAATTAGAAAGACCGCGTCCATTAAATTAGGCAAAAATTTGAATTTGAACAGTTGTATAATCGTACTGTACGATCATAATCGTACTGTACGATGTTTGAAATATTGCCTAAGTTAATCCTGAGATTATACAATCAAAACGGCTTAATTTTGATGTGTTGATCGTACTGTACGAACTGTATCATACTATACGATCAACAGAGACAATTTTGGAAATCTGCCCGTTTATTGAACTGTTCGTACAGCACTTTCGTACAGGACATCGTACAGTACGAACTTCAATTGAACTGTTCATACAGTACTAACTGGATCGTACAGTACTAACAGGTCAATTTCTGCACATCGTACTGGACGATCTTGAGATCGTACGGTACGATATTTGACGGCTGAATTGAGTATTTTTACGGTTTTTTGAGCCCTCTATTTAAGCACTCTCATAAGACTTTGTAAGAGTCTTTGGCAGCCATTGTGTCTTAATTCTTTTGGAGAAAACTTGAAGAGAGGACTTGAAAGGGAGAGAGGAAAGGGTGAAGTTTGAGAGAGGGAGAAGATCCTTGGAGGGGGTTTCAAGGGAGTGTGAAGGAGATCACACGGTTGCTCCGGCGAGCTTGCACCTCAGTACCATCGGATTCAAGGTTCGTCTTGAAGGAAGTTTTGGGAAGAAGAAGATCTCATTGGTGTTAAAGGACCCGGCTCCTCCGCCGCACCGGGGAAGGTGGAAGTGATTGTGTAAGGGCTTCTCCGCCTAGCTGTGGGGGCTAAAGGAGAATCACTAAAGGTTTAGTGTAATACTCGGAGGGTGCCTCCGGGGAGTGGACGTATGTCATGGTTTGACCGAACCACTATAAATTGGTGTGTTCTTTCCTTTATTTTTCTGCACTTTATTTCCGCATTTATTTTCATTGTGATTAATTGCGTGGATGAAATTGATTATCTATCTTTTTATTGTGAATGAAATCCGCTTCCGCATAAAGTCATAAAAAGATATTTCTTTTCATTAAAAAAGTTTTTAATAATCCAATTCACCCCCCTCTTGGCGCATCTAGCAATTTCAATTGGTATCAGAGCAATTTCAATTGGTATCATATCGATTTCAATTGGTATCAGAGCGGGTTTCAAAAATAGTGTTTTAGAAAACCTTGAAAAAATCGATCATGGCATATTTTGGAAATCGTAACATTGCGGAAGGCTATTGTATCACACGACCACCTTTATTTGAAAATATTTCTTTTAATTTTTGGAAAATTCGCATGTCAATATTTTTGCAATCAATTGATTATCGAATGTGGAATATGATTCAAACTAGCTATTCTGTACCTTCACTATGATAGATGGAGTCAAAATTAATATTCCTTTTACTGAATGGAGTAGAATAGAACTATTCAATGCACAACTAAATGCTAAATGTTTGAATTGTTTTTTCTGTGCATTAAATTCTGACGATTGCATGAGAATCTCTACATGTACTACTGGGAAAGAAATTTGGGATAGATTATGCATTTCGTATGAAGGTACTAGTGAAGTCAAACAGTCTAAATTGAATATTCTAATGCGTGATTATGAACTTTTCAGCATGAAGCCATTAGAGACTATCTTAGACTTGTTTACTAGATTTAATCAAATTGTGATGTCATTGCATGATTTAGGTATAGAACTTTCAAACTTTGAAAAAGTTAGTAAAATTCTACGTTCTTTACTTGTTTAGTTTGATGCCAAAGTCATGGCAATATGTGAATCAAAAGATTTGAATGCTTATTCTATAGATAATCTAATCGGCTCACTCATTGCCTACGAGAAAAGTGTGAGTCAAAGATTTTTGGATGCAGGTGATGAGAAGACAATTGTGCTAAAAGCCAAACACACAGATGAATATGGCTTAGTAGACGATGAAAGCAAGGAGATATCATCGATAACAAATAAATTTGAAATTCTATTGAACCACAAGCATGAACATCAACAAAAGCGGAGTAAAGGTAAATATTATAAAAATGTTAAGTTTTGTTCTGACATAATTTGCTTTGGGTGTAGGAAACCCGGACATTTAAAGCGTGAATGCCCCAACTTAAAAACTCTTCCTGTAAAGAAAAAGAGTAAAAATAAACTGTTTGTAATTTGGGAAAAAGATAAAAAGCAAAAAGTCTCCTGGGCAGACCTAGTTTCTGAATCATCAGAACAGGAGCAAGATGATGAGGTATAAGTATGTTAAGGTTTGTTTGTGTGTTTTTGTTTATGTGTTTTGTATGTTTTTTTTTATTTTTGTATGTTTAACTTGTTTTATATAATCGTATGTTTTTGTTTCGTTATTATGTTGTTATTTTATATTTTATTTTATCTCTTCTTTTTGATAATGTCAAAGGGGGAGAAAGTATTATAGTTTGTTGCATTTTGTTTTAATTTTTGTTGTTATTTAATTTAATTTTTTTTATAAAAAAAACTAAAAATTAAAAAAAAAAAGTAAACTTTTCCCTAATTTTTAATGTAATTCTTTTACTGAGGGGGAGTTTAGGAGAATTTTTTTTAATTTGCAAAGTCAACCAATATTATTTGACATCATCAAAAAGGGGGAGAATGTTGCAACTCGGGCTTCCGAGTTTATGATTTTGATGATAACAAATAATATTTATTATTCTTTTATTTCTCCTCGTATTTGCAATGCATATTTCTTTCTATGTTAACTAATATTTCAGGTACATCATGCACCGTTCTGTGAAGATTCAAGGCTCAAGATTGCGTAGAATTGGTCGTATTAAATGAGTCTGTAATTTTCATTTATTGAGTCAAGTCTTATAATGATGTATGTTAATTTGTTGATCATGCACACACATAGAGGGAGCAAAAAATGATTATAAATATTTTAACTTTTCTGTTCATCGTACTGTACGAATTTATTTCGTACTGTACGATCTGGTGTAACAGAAATAAATTAAAATTTTATTTTTCCTGAAAAAAATTAATTTTGAATATAACTAATCGTACTGTACGATCACCACATCGTACTATACGATCTGTTATAATTAGAAAGACCGCCGTCCATTAAAATAGGCAAAAATTTGAATTTGAACAGTTGTATAATCGTACTGTACGATCATAATCGTACTGTACGATGTTTGAAATATTGCCTAAGTTAATCCTGAGATTATGCAATCAAAACGGCTTAATTTTGATGTGTTGATCGTACTGTACGAACTGTATTGTACTATACGATCAACAGAGACAATTTTGGAAATCTGCCTGTTTATTGAACTGTTCGTACAGCACTTTCGTACAGGACATCGTACAGTACGGACTTCAATTGAACTGTTCGTACAGTACTAACTGGATCGTACAGTACTAACAAGTCAATTTCTGCACATCGTACTGGACGATCTTGAGATCGTACAGTACGATATTTGACGGCTGAATTGAGTATTTTTAGGGTTTTTTGAGCCCTCTATTTAAGCACTCTCATAAGACTTTGTAAGAGTCTTTGGCATCCATTGTGTCTTCATTCTTTTGGAGAAAACTTGAAGAGAGGACTTGAAAGGGAGAGAGGAAAGGGTGAAGTTTGAGAGAGGGAGAAGATCCTTGGAGGGGGTTTCAAGGGAGTGTGAAGGAGATCACACAGTTGCTCCGGCGAGCTTGCACCTTAGTACCATCGGATTCAAGGTTCGTCTTGAAGGAAGTTTTGGGAAGAAGAAGATCTCATTGGTGTCAAAGGACCCGGCTCCTCCGCCGCACCGGGGAAGGTGGAAGTGATTGTGTAAGGGCTTCTCCGCCTAGCTGTGGGGGCTAAAGGAGAATCACTAAAGGTTTAGTGTAATACTCGGAGGGTGCCTCCGGGGAGTGGACGTAGGTCATGGTTTGACCAAACCACTATAAATTGGTGTGTTCTTTCCTTTATTTTTCTGCACTTTATTTCCGCATTTATTTTCATTGTGATTAATTGCGTGGATAAAATTGATTATCTATCTTTTTATTGTGAATGAAATTCGCTTCCGCATAAAGTCATAAAAAGATATTTCTTTTCATTAAAGAAGTTTTTAATCATCCAATTCACCCCCCTCTTGGCGCATCTAGCAATTTCAATTGGTATCAGAGCAATTTCAATTGGTATCATAGCGATTTCAATTGGTATCAGAGAGGGTTTCAAAAATAGTGTTTTAGAAAACCTTGAAAAAATCGATCATGGCATATTTTGGAAATCGTAACATTGCAGAAGGCTATTGTATCACACGACCACCTTTATTTGAAAATATTTCTTTTTATTTTTGGAAAATTCGCATGTCAACATTTTTGCAATCAATTGATTATCGAATGTGGAATATGATTCAAACTAGCTATTCTGTACCTTCACGTATGATAGATGGAGTCAAAATTAATATTCCTTTTACTGAATGGAGTAGAATAGAACTATTCAATGCACAACTAAATGCTAAATGTTTGAATTGTTTTTTCTGTGCATTAAATTCTGACGATTCCATGAGAATCTCTACATGTACTACTGGGAAAGAAATTTGGGATAGATTATGCATTTCTTATGAAGGTACTAGTGAAGTCAAACAGTCTAAATTGAATATTCTAATGCATGATTATGAACTTTTCAGCATGAAGCCATATGAGACTATCTTAGACTTGTTTACTAGATTTAATCAAATTGTGATGTCATTGCATGATTTAGGTAGAGAACTTTCAAACTTTGAAAAAGTTGGTAAAATTCTACGTTCTTTACTTGATAAATTTGATGCCAAAGTCATGGCAATATGTGAATCAAAAGATTTGAATGCTTATTCTATAGATAATCTAATCGGCTCACTCATTGCCTACGAGCAAAGTGTGAGTCAAAGATTTTTGGATGCAGGTGATGAGAAGACAATTATGCTAAAAGCCAAACACACAGATGAATATGGCTTAGTAGATAATGAAAGCAAGGAGATATCATCGATAACAAATAAATTTGAAATTCTATTGAACCACAAGCATGAACCTCAACAAAAGCGGAGTAAAGGTAAATATTATAAAAATGTTAAGTTTTGTTCTGACATAATTTGCTTTGGGTGTAGGAAACCCGGACATTTAAAGCGAGAATGCCCCAACTTAAAAACTCTTCCTGCAAAGAAAAAGAGTAAAAATAAACTGTTTGTAATTTGGGAAAAAGATAAAAAGCAAAAAGTCTCCTGGGCAGACCTAGTTTCTGAATCATCAGCTTATGAGCAAGATTATGAGGTATAAGTATGTTAAGGTTTGTTTGTGTGTTTTTGTTTATGTGTTTTGTATGTTTTTTTTATTTTTGTATGTTTAACTTGTTTTATATAATCGTATGTTTTTGTTTCGTTATTATGTTGTTATTTTATATTTTATTTTATCTCTTCTTTTTGATAATGTCAAAGGGGGAGAAAGTATTGTAGTTTGTTGCATTTTGTTTTAATTTTTGCTATTATTTAATTTAATTTTTTTTATTAAAAAAACTAAAAATTAAAAAAAAAAAGTAAACTTTTCCCTAATTTTTAATGTAATTCTTTTACTGAGAGGGAGTTTAGGAGAATTTTTTTTAATTTGCAAAGTCAACCAATATTATTTGACATCATCAAAAAGGGGGAGAATGTTGCAACTCGGGCTTCCGAGTTTATGATTTTGATGATAACAAATAATATTTATTATTCTTTTATTTCTCCTCGTATTTGCAGTGCATATTTCTTTCTATGTTAACTAATATTTCAGGTACATCATGCACCGTTCTGTGAAGATTCAAGGCTCAAGATTGCGTAGAATTGGTCGTATTAAATGAGTCTGTAATTTTCGTTTATTGAGTCAAGTCTTATAATGATGTATGTTAATTTGTTGATCATGCACACACATAGAGGGAGCAAAAAATGATTATAAATATTTTAACTTTTCTGTTCATCGTACTATACGAATTTATTTCGTACTGTACGATCTGGTGTAACAGAAATAAATTAAAATATTTATTTTTCCTGAAAAAAAATTAATTTTGAATATAACTAATCGTATTGTACGATCACCACATCGTACTATACGATCTGTTATAATTAGAAAGACCGCCGTCCATTAAATTAGGCAAAAATTTGAATTTGAACAGTTGTATAAACGTACTGTACGATCATAATCGTACTGTACGATGTTTGAAATATTGCCTAAGTTAATCCTGAGATTATGCAATCAAAACGGCTTAATTTTGATGTGTTCATCGTACTGTATGAACTGTATCGTACTATACGATCAACAGAGACAATTTTGGAAATCTGCCCGTTTATTGAACTGTTCGTACAGCACTTTCGTACAGGACATCGTACAGTACGAACTTCAATTGAACTGTTCGTACAGTACTAACTGGATCGTACAGTACTAACAGGTCAATTTCTGCACATCGTACTAGACGATCTTGAGATCGTACGGTACGATATTTGACGGCTGAATTGAGTATTTTTATAGTTTTTTGAGCCCTCTATTTAAGCACTCTCATAAGACTTTGTAAGAGTCTTTGGCAGCCATTGTGTCTTCATTCTTTTGGAGAAAACTTGAAGAGAGGACTTGAAAGGGAGAGAGGAAAGGGTGAAGTTTGAGAGAGGGAGAAGATCCTTGGAGGGGGTTTCAAGGGAGTGTGAAGGAGATCACACGGTTGCTCCGGCGAGCTTGCACCTCAGTACCATCGGATTCAAGGTTCGTCTTGAAGGAAGTTTTGGGAAGAAGAAGATCTCATTGGTGTCAAAGGACCCGGCTCCTCCGCCGCACCGGGGAAGGTGGAAGTGATTGTGTAAGGGCTTCTCCGCCTAGCTGTGGGGGCTAAAGGAGAATCACTAAAGGTTTAGTGTAATACTCGGAGGGTGCCTCCGGGGAGTGGACGTAGGTCATGGTTTGACCGAACCACTATAAATTGGTGTGTTCTTTCCTTTATTTTTCTGCACTTTATTTCCGCATTTATTTTCATTGTGATTAATTGCGTGGATGAAATTGATTATCTATCTTTTTATTGTGAATGAAATTCGCTTCCGCATAAAGTCATAAAAAGATATTTCTTTTCATTAAAGAAGTTTTTAATCATCCAATTCACCCCCCTCTTGGCGCATCTAGCAATTTCAATTGGTATCAGAGCAATTTCAATTGGTATCATAGCAATTTCAATTGGTATAAGAGCTGGTTTCAAAAATAGTGTTTTAGAAAACCTTGAAAAAATCGATCATGACATATTTTGGAAATCGTAACATTGCGGAAGGCTATTGTATCACACGACCACCTTTATTTGAAAATATTTCTTTTAATTTTTGGAAAATTCGCATGTCAACATTTTTGCAATCAATTGATTATCGAATGTGGAATATGATTCAAACTAGCTATTCTGTACCTTCACGTATGATAGATGGAGTCAAAATTAATATTCCTTTTACTGAATGGAGTAGAATAGAACTATTCAATGCACAACTAAATGCTAAATGTTTGAATTGTTTTTTCTGTGCATTAAATTCTGACGATTGCATGAGAATCTCTACATGTACTACTGGGAAAGAAATTTGGGATAGATTATGCATTTCGTATGAAGGTACTAGTGAAGTCAAATAGTCTAAATTGAATATTCTAATGCGTGATTATGAACTTTTCAGCATGAAGCCATATGAGACTATCTTAGACTTGTTTACTAGATTTAATCAAATTGTGATGTCATTGCATGATTTAGGTAGAGAACTTTCAAACTTTGAAAAAGTTGGTAAAATTCTACGTTCTTTACTTGATAAATTTGATGCCAAAGTCATGGAAATATGTGAATCAAAAGATTTGAATGCTTATTCTATAGATAATCTAATCGGCTCACTCATTGCCTACGAGCAAAGTGTGAGTCAAAGATTTTTGGATGCAGGTGATGAGAAGACAATTGTGCTAAAAGCCAAACACACAGATGAATATGGCTTAGTAGACGATGAAAGCAAGGAGATATCATCGATAACAAATAAATTTGAAATTCTATTGAACCACAAGCATGAACCTCAACAAAAGCGGAGTAAAGGTAAATATTATAAAAATGTTAAGTTTTGTTCTGACATAATTTGCTTTGGGTGTAGGAATCCCGGATATTTAAAGCGTGAATGCCCCAACTTAAAAACTCTTCCTGTAAAGAAAAAGAGTAAAAATAAACTGTTTGTAATTTGGGAAAAAGATAAAAAGCAAAAAGTCTCCTAGGCAGACCTAGTTTCTGAATCATCAGAACAGGAGCAAGATGATGAGGTATAAGTATGTTAAGGTTTGTTTGTGTGTTTTTGTTTATGTGTTTTGTATGTTTTTTTTATTTTTGTATGTTTAACTTGTTTTATATAATCGTATGTTTTTGTTTCGTTATTATGTTGTTATTTTATATTTTATTTTATCTCTTCTTTTTGATAATGTCAAAGGGGGAGAAAGTATTGTAGTTTGTTGCATTTTGTTTTAATTTTTGCTATTATTTAATTTAATTTTTTTCATAAAAAAAACTAAAAATTAAAAAAAAAAAAGTAAACTTTTCCCTAATTTTTAATGTAATTCTTTTACTGAGGTGGAGTTTAGGAGAATTTTTTTTAATTTGCAAAGTCAACCAATATTATTTGACATCATCAAAAAGGGGGAAAATGTTGCAACTCGGGCTTCCGAGTTTATGATTTTGATGATAACAAATAATATTTATTATTCTTTTATTTCTCCTCGTATTTGTAGTGCATATTTCTTTCTATGTTAACTAATATTTCAGGTACATCATGCACCGTTCTGTGAAGATTCAAGGCTCAAGATTGCGTAGAATTGGTCGTATTAAATGAGTCTGTAATTTTCATTTATTGAGTCAAGTCTTATAATGATGTATGTTAATTTGTTGATCATGCACACACATAGAGGGAGCAACAAATGATTATAAATATTTTAACTTTTCTGTTCATCGTACTGTACGAATTTATTTCGTACTATACGATCTGGTGTAACAGAAATAAATTAAAATATTTATTTTTCCTGAAAAAAATAATTTTGAATATAACTAATCGTACTGTACGATCACCACATCGTACTATACGATCTGTTATAATTAGAAAGACCGCCGTCCATTAAATTAGGCAAAAATTTGAATTTGAACAGTTGTATAATCGTATTGTACGATGTTTGAAATATTGCCTAAGTTAATCCTGAGATTATGCAATCAAAACGGCTTAATTTTGATGTGTTGATCGTACTGTACGAACTGTATCGTACTATACGATCAACAGAGACAATTTTGGAAATCTGCCCGTTTATTGAACTGTTCGTACAGCACTTTCGTACAGGACATCGTACAGTACGAACTTCAATTAAACTGTTCGTACAGTACTAACTGGATCGTACAATACTAACAGGTCAATTTCTGCACATCGTACTGGACGATCTTGAGATCGTACGGTACGATATTTGACGGCTGAATTGAGTATTTTTAGGGTTTTTTGAGCCCTCTATTTAAGCACTCTCATAAGACTTTGTAAGAGTCTTTGGCAGCCATTGTGTCTTCATTCTTTTGGAGAAAACTTGAAGAGAGGACTTGAAAGGGAGAGAGGAAAGGGTGAAGTTTGAGAGAGGGAGAAGATCCTTGGAGGGGGTTTCAAGGGAGTGTGAAGGAGATCACACGGTTGCTCCGGCGAGCTTGCACCTCAGTACCATCGGATTCAAGGTTCGTCTTGAAGGAAGTTTTGAGAAGAAGAAGATCTCATTGGTGTCAAAGGACCCGGCTCCTCCGCCGCACCGGGGAAGGTGGAAGTGATTGTGTAAGGGCTTCTCCGCCTAGCTGTGGGGGCTAAAGGAGAATCACTAAAGGTTTAGTGTAATACTCGGAGGGTGCCTCCGGGGAGTGGACGTAGGTCATGGTTTGACCGAACCACTATAAATTGGTGTGTTCTTTCCTTTATTTTTCTGCACTTTATTTCCGCATTTATTTTCATTGTGATTAATTGCGTGGATGAAATTGATTATCTATCTTTTTATTGTGAATGAAATTCGCTTCCGCATAAAGTCATAAAAAGATATTTCTTTTCATTAAAGAAGTTTTTAATAATCCAATTCACCCCCCTCTTGGCGCATCTAGCAATTTCAATTGGTATCAGAGCAATTTCAATTGGTATCATAGCGATTTCAATTGGTATCAGAGAGGGTTTCAAAAATAGTGTTTTAGAAAACCTTGAAAAAATCGATCATGGCATATTTTGGAAATCGTAACATTGCGGAAGGCTATTGTATCACACGACCACCTTTATTTGAAAATATTTCTTTTAATTTTTGGAAAATTCGCATGTCAACATTTTTGCAATCAATTGATTATCGAATGTGGAATATGATTCAAATTTGCTATTCTGTACCTTCACGTATGATAGATGGAGTCAAAATTAATATTCCTTTTACTGAATGGAGTAGAATAGAACTATTCAATGCATAACTAAATGCTAAATGTTTGAATTGTTTTTTCTGTGCATTAAATTCTGACGATTCCAAGAGAATCTCTACATGTACTACTGGGAAAGAAATTTGGGATAGATTATGCATTTCGTATGAAGGTACTAGTGAAGTCAAATAGTCTAAATTGAATATTCTAATGCGTGATTATGAACTTTTCAGCATGAAGCCATATGAGACTATCTTAGACTTGTTTACTAGATTTAATCAAATTGTGATGTCATTGCATGATTTAGGTAGAGAACTTTCAAACTTTGAAAAAGTTAGTAAAATTCTACGTTCTTTACTTGATAAATTTGATGCCAAAGTCTTGGCAATATGTGAATCAAAAGATTTGAATGCTTATTCTATAGATAATCTAATCGGCTCACTCATTGCCTACGAGCAAAGTGTGAGTCAAAGATTTTTGGATGCAGGTGATGAGAAGACAATTGTGCTAAAAGCCAAACACACAGATGAATATGGCTTAGTAGACGATGAAAGCAAGGAGATATCATCGATAACAAATAAATTTGAAATTCTATTGAACCACAAGCATGAACATCAACAAAAGCGGAGTAAAGGTAAATATTATAAAAATGTTAAGTTTTGTTCTGACATAATTTGCTTTGGGTGTAGGAAACCCGGACATTTAAAGCGTGAATGCCCCAACTTAAAAACTCTTCCTGCAAAGAAAAAGAGTAAAAATTAACTGTTTGTAATTTGGGAAAAAGATAAAAAGCAAAAAGTCTCCTGGGCAGACCTAGTTTCTGAATCATCAGAACAGGAGCAAGATGATGAGGTATAAGTATGTTAAGGTTTGTTTGTGTGTTTTTGTTTATGTGTTTTGTATGTTTTTTTTATTTTTGTATGTTTAACTTGTTTTATATAATCGTATGTTTTTGTTTCGTTATTATGTTGTTATTTTATATTTTATTTTATCTCTTCTTTTTGATAATGTCAAAGGGGGAGAAAGTATTGTAGTTTGTTGCATTTTGTTTTAATTTTTGCTGTTATTTAATTTAATTTTTTTTATAAAAAAAAACTAAAAATTAAAAAAAAAAAAGTAAACTTTTCCCTAATTTTTAATGTAATTCTTTTACTGAGGGGGAGTTTAGGAGAATTTTTTTTAATTTGCAAAGTCAACCAATATTATTTGACATCATCAAAAAGGGGGAGAATGTTGCAACTCGGGCTTCCGAGTTTATGATTTTGATGATAACAAATAATATTTATTATTCTTTTATTTCTCCTCGTATTTGCAGTGCATATTTCTTTCTATATTAACTAATATTTCAGGTACATCATGCACCGTTCTGTGAAGATTCAAGGCTCAAGATTGCGTAGAATTGGTCGTATTAAATGAGTCTGTAATTTTCATTTATTGAGTCAAGTCTTATAATGATGTATGGTAATTTGTTGATCATGCACACGCATAGAGGGAGCAAAAAATGATTATAAATATTTTAACTTTTCTGTTCATCGTACTGTACGAATTTATTTCGTACTGTACGATCTGGTGTAACAGAAATAAATTAAAATATTTATTTTTCCTGAAAAAAATTAATTTTGAATATAACTAATCGTACTGTACGATCACCACATCGTACTACACGATCTGTTATAATTAGAAAGACCGCCGTCCATTAAATTAGGCAAAAATTTGAATTTGAACAGTTGTATAATCGTACTGTACGATCATAATCGTACTGTACGATGTTTGAAATATTGCCTAAGTTAATCCTGAGATTATGCAATCAAAACGGCTTAATTTTGATGTGTTGATCGTACTGTATGAACTGTGTCGTACTATACGATCAACAGAGACAATTTTGGAAATCTGCCCGTTTATTGAACTGTTCGTACAGCACTTTCGTACAGGACATCGTACAGTACGAACTTCAATTGAACTGTTCGTACAGTACTAACTGGATCGTACAGTACTAACAGGTCAATTTCTGCACATCGTACTGGACGATCTTGAGATCGTACGGTACGATATTTGATGGCTGAATTGAGTATTTTTACGGTTTTTTGAGCCCTCTATTTAAGCACTCTCATAAGACTTTGTAAGAGTCTTTGGCAGCCATTGTGTCTTCATTCTTTTGGAGAAAACTTGAAGAGAGGACTTGAAAGGGAGAGAGGAAAGGGTGAAGTTTGAGAGAGGGAGAAGATCCTTGGAGGGGGTTTCAAGGGAGTGTGAAGGAGATCACACGGTTGCTCCAGCGAGCTTGCACCTCAGTACCATCGGATTTAAGGTTCGTCTTGAAGGAAGTTTTGGGAAGAAGAAGATCTCATTGGTGTCAAAGGACCCGGCTCCTCCGCCGCACCGGGGAAGGTGGAAGTGATTGTGTAAGGGCTTCTCCGCCTAGCTGTGGGGGCTAAAGGAGAATCACTAAAGGTTTAGTGTAATACTCGGAGGGTGCCTCCGGGGAGTGGACGTAGTTCATGGTTTGACCGAACCACTATAAATTGGTGTGTTCTTTCCTTTATTTTTCTACACTTTATTTCCGCATTTATTTTCATTGTGATTAATTGCGTGGATTAAATTGATTATCTATCTTTTTATTGTGAATGAAATTCGCTTCCGCATAAAGTCATAAAAAGATATTTCTTTTCATTAAAGAAGTTTTTAATCATCCAATTCACCCCCCTCTGGGCGCATCTAGCAATTTCAATTGGTATCAGAGTAATTTCAATTGGTATCATAGCGATTTCATTTTAGAAAGAAGATGATTTCTTTGGTGTCAAAGGGCCTGACTGCTCCGTCGCACCGAGGAAGGTGGAAGTGATTTTATAAGGGCTTCTCCGTCTTGCTGTGGGGGCTAAAAGAGAGACGCTGTGGTTAGTGAAATACTCGGAGGGTGCCTCTGAGGAGTGGATGTAGGTCAAGTTTTGATCGAACCACTATAAATCTAGCGTGCTCTTTCCTTTATTATTTTTGCATTTATTCTTCATAGTTTGTTTTCTATGGTGATTCTTTGTTTTTGTTTTATGATCATGTTTTGTTTAAAATATTTTTTAAATGTCAATTCATACCCCCTCTTGGTTAGCCTTAGTACTAGTTCATAAGGGCTTAACATCCCTAACAAACTTTCTAGTTCCATCAGAGCACTTTCAAGTGGTATCAGAGCAGGATTCATAAAAACAAGTTTTTAAAACCTTTTAAATTTTGATCCATGGCTAATTTTTGTAATCATAATATTGCAGAAGGATATTCAATCACGCAACCACCTTTATTTAAAAATATTACTTTTGATTTTTGGACAATTTGAATGACTACTTTCTTACAATTTATTGATTTTAAAATGTGGTAAATGTTTTGAACTAGTTATTTTGTACCGTCACGTATTATAGATGGAATCAAAACTGATTTTCCTTTTAATCAATGGAGTAGAGAAGAACAAATCAATGCTCAATTGAATGCTAAATCATTAAACTATTTTTTCTGTGCTTTAAATTCTGATGATTTTATGCTTATATCCATGTACTCTACTGGTAAGAAAATTTGGGATAAATTAAAAACTATATACGAAGGTACTAGTGAAATCAAGCAGTCCAGATTAAATATTTTAATGCATGATTATAAACTTTTTTGTATGAAATTTTATGAGATGATCTTCAACATGTATAGAATATTTATTCAAATTATGACATTATTACATGCTTTAGATAAGGAATTTTCAAAATTTGAGAAAGTTAATAAAATTATATGTTGTTTACTTGACAAATCTGATGCCAAAGTTATTGCTATTTATGAATAAAAAAATTTTGAATAAATTTTTTATTGATAATTTGATTGGCTCACTTATTGCCTACGAGCAAAGTTTGGGTCAAAGACTTTTGGATACAGGTGAAATGATAGTACTAAACACTGAAGAATCAAAGAAACGTGGTTAGTTGGTGATGAAAGCGACGACTTATCAAACAAACTAGAAAGCTCACTAAAATATAACCATCAAAAAAGTGGAAAAAAGATAAAAATGGTAAGAATGTTAAAATTACTTCTGATATTATTTGCTTTAGATGTAGAAAACTGGAACATATAAAAAATCAGTGCCCTAATTTAAGAACTCTTCTTTTAAAAGAAAAGGGTAAAGCTAAGTAAATTGTAAAAATGGCAAAAAATGAAAAGTAAAAAATCTCCTCGGTAGACCTAGCTTCTAAATATCAGATTAGGAGCAAGATTATGCTTAAACCCTTATTTGTGTATTTATTTATTTATGTATGCATGTTTTTGTTTGTTGTATTTTTGTTTATTTTCTGTGTTTTCTTTAGGATTATTTATTTGTTTATTTTTCATTCTTTTTCTT
Organism: Dendrobium huoshanense; assembly: GCA_016618105.1. Lineage (NCBI taxonomy): Eukaryota > Viridiplantae > Streptophyta > Magnoliopsida > Asparagales > Orchidaceae > Dendrobium > Dendrobium huoshanense. The sequence continues at coordinate 16,880,757 of CM028355.1, forward strand.
TTATGTTATAATTTTTAATCTGTCTTAACTTTTCTTTTTGTGAAGTTTTCTCTGATCAACACATACATTCACTTTTCTAAAAATGAAAAACCTACCTCCTATTTTTCTTGAATTCTTATGTAAGTTGTGAATTACATCTCTAAAAATAGTCAAAGGAAGGATACTCATGATTTTGTCTCTCTATCTCTTTTTTTAAAGAGATTATTTTACTTTGGATTCAAAATCTTCATCATATATATTATGAATTGGATTTTGAAACTGGACTTTTCTATCTCCTTTTATTTTATCTACTGCATAGGAATCTTTTACAAGTTGTTGAATCTACCTCATAATTTTCTTAATTAAGTAGTTTATTTTATCAATAGAATGGGTTTACTTTTTTTTAAAAAATTTTAGAAAGGTAACATATTAAAAAAAAAGGTGGCCAATGACGCCAAATTAAAAGATGCGCAATGACGCCAAAATTAAGAAAGATATATAAAGTGCATCAAAAATTAAAAGATATGCAAAGTGCGTAAAAAACCTGACAAGAGGCATAAAATGAGCCCACAAGAAGTAATGCTTATATTTCTTGTACTTCTTAAATCTTAAGAAAACCCTTTATATTTTTGATGCTTTATCTTGAAAATCATGATTCCTGATTCACCGATTTTTGCATTAATCTTCTATTTGATATATTTTATGAAAGGAGTTTTAAAAAAATTAGTGTTTTTTTTTTGTAATTTGTTCCTTGATTTAGATATTGGATTAAAACGATTTTGAGCCTTTAAAATAACTTGAGCTTGGATTAATGATTTTTTAAATTTCTAACCTTTTTTGGATTTTGCATTGTCAATCCATTCCTTACTAAGTTTTTGAATAAAATCAAGAGGTAACTTTCTCATTTTTAAAATCTTTTTTATTAAGGTTCATTTTATTTGTTTGTGCCTCTTCTCTTTTTAATAATGTTAAAGGGGGAGAACGTAATGCTGTATTTGTATCTATTTACAAAAAAAAATTAAAAATAATAATAATTTTATCTTCCCCTAATTTTAAAGTTTTGTTATAGTAAGGGGGAGTTTTATTGTAGTAAGGAGAAACTATTTTTTCTTTTTTACAAATCCAACTTATAATATTTGTCATCATCAAAAAGGGGACGATTATTGTAAGTCGAGCTTATGAGTTTATATTTTTTATAATAACAAATATTATGGCTCACTTTCTGATGTCTACATGTATTTGCAGTGTTTTGGTGTTTACTAATATTTCAGGATTATAATGCACCTTACAAGGCTCAAGTTTCGGCAGAACATATTTTACTTATAATTTCATTATTATATTTTTTTTCGGTAACGGTGTATGCTTGCTTGTAACCTTTCTTAGTTATTTTTGGTTTAGAGTTCTCTATTTTTGATCACATCGTCTGGGAAAATCCATTAATAGGCCTAGACGATTAGCTAAAAATAAAAACACTAATTAGGGCATTTTGGCTAAGGCAACCATCTTTAAGCACATAATCTTGGATGATCTTTGTATTGGCTGGGATGATAGGCTCAATTCAAAAAGAATCAGCTACCAGGTCTATTTAGATATTTTTTATTTTTAGATATCATCCAAGACATCGTCCTGAATGATGAAACACAATTATGCATAAATCAATCTGATAATTAAGGCTTGATTGATATAAACACATCATGCTGGACGATAGCAGGATCGGCCGGGATGATCAATTCAAAAACCTTAGTTGTTCCTGGACAATGACATATCGAACAGCTTCTATTCAGGGTCATTCTCTGGAAAATATGTGCTGATTTGAACTAATCATCTATGACGATATACTATCAGCCTGGATGATATGAACAAAAACCTTCTGACCATCCCAAATCATCCAGGCAGATTGAGCTTATTTTGCACTAATCGTACAGGATGATATTCATATCATCCTGGATGATAAAGTCAGCAAGTTATAATTAATGAGCTTGTTTAGATCTATTCTACTTAAACTTTGAAAAGGCTCTTAGTATGTGTCTTTGGCAGCATTGAATCTTCATTATTCTAGAGGAAACTTGAAGATAGAGCTCGAAAGGGAGAGAGAAAAGTGTGGAGTTTGAGAGATGGAGAAGATCCTTGGAGGGGGTTACACACGGTTACTCCGGCGAGCTTGCATCTTAAAACCATCGGATTCAAGGCTCATCTTGAGTGAAGTTTTGGGAAGAAGAAGATCTTTTTGGTCTCAAAGGGCCTAGCTACTCCGCTGCACCAGGGAAGGTTGAAGTGATTTTGTAAGGGCTTCTCCACCTTGTTGTGGGGGCTAAAGGAGAGACACTGTGGTTAGTATAATACTAGGAGGGTGCCTCCGAGTAGTGAACGTAGGTCAAGGTTTAACCGAACCATTATAAATCTGGTGTGTTCTTTCCTTTATTATTTCCGCATTTATTTTTCGCACTTTGTTTTTTGTAGTGAATCTTGGTTTTTATTTTAAGATTGTGTTTTGATCAAAATATTTTTTAAATACCAATTCACACCCCCTCTTAGTTATCCTTGGTACTAGTTTATAAGGCTTAACATCTCTTATGAACTTTTTAGTGCCATCAGAGCACTTTCAGGTTGTGATTACTCATGTTGATATTACTTATCTTAGCAAGCTAACCTTTATTTCCTCTACCTTTAATAACATTTTCTGAACATTATATTCTAGGTGTCTGATCTGTTCATCCTTGTCCATTAACCTGATTGACACATCTGAATCAGAATTAATTGCCTCTAAATCCTCTTCTCTACCTAGTCAAGCTCTACTAGGCTCAACACCTTTTACTAATGCTCTTATTTCACCATGTAAATATTGCCAGATGTAGCATCCTCTTTGCCAATAAAAAGATTATCTAGATCTTGGTTGAATGTTTCTAATGCTGCTTTCTTCTTAATAATATCCTAGATTTCATGGACTACCTTCACTATTTGTCTTCCCTCCAAAGACTTGGGATCGATGGGTAGGTATCCACTATAATCCATCATATTATTAAACTCTTGCTTGCTTAGCTTAAATAATTATCTTATAGGTTAATGTCCTTTTGAGAATCAAAAGACTCTTCTACTATTTGATCTATCATCTAATCATATGGAGTGAACTATCCCTTCCCCTTAGACTATCCAAGGGTAGTTAGTCACAAGGGTGGCATCCACTATAGGTTGAGGCGCATCAACGTTAGTAGGTGATTGAGGGGTTTGAGGCATAAAGCCTCCTACATCTAGTAGGGCGGAGCCCTCACATCCCTGAAGGTGGAAAAAAGGGATATCTACATGTGTTTAAAGGTTTTCATTCTAGTTGAGTTTTTTGGGGACATAATGTTTCTTCTGAGACTTGGGCCTTTTGCCCAAAACTTCCATCAGTGCCTTATCCTTTTATTCTTCTAGAGGCTTAAACCATGATTGAGGTAAAAAGTTTTGAAGAAAGGATCAGTGACCTAACACAAAGATGGTGACCCTTTCCAAATCCAATGAGAAAAATCTCCTTTATCTTAGTAGATGGGAAGAGAGGCACCCAATGGTATCCATCCACTAGTATTGATGTGGTTCACTACCTTTCAAACATCTTATTTTTTTCTCACAAGATGTGGTGTTAAATATTTCACTTGAGTATTCACTTATTTTAGGATCTATTTATGGAATATGTGTGAAATCACCCCCTTCAGGTGTTTCATGTATTGCGTTATAGTCTTACATACTTGAACAACCTAAATGTGGATGTTATTTCTTAAAATCCTACTTCTCTAGATTTGCTTTTCCTTAAGAATCCTCTTAACATTGTAGTCCATCGAGCATGGTGGAGAGCATGCTACCCTGTAAGACTATAGGGGGAGAGTGATAAATGTTTTTTAAACTGATCATACATTATGATCTCTAATTGTACTATATAATTTGACATATTTTTCCTCCAAAATCTAGTTACTCAAACACGATTTTTTTCTAAAATGTTATCACTATATGATGTTTAATTATATAGATGACTAACATAATATGAAATTCCTTTTGTACCGATTCATACCATACAAACTCATTCATTTTTTAATTGTTCATATTATAAGATATACAATCATTCAGACAACTAACATAGTATATATTTTCTTTCATACTAAATCATACCATATGAACTCGTTCATTTATTAAGTGTTCATACTATACAATGCCCAATTGTAAAGACAACTGATAGAGTTTGAAATTCCTTTTGTATTGGATCGTACAATACAAACTCTTTCAATTTTGAACTATTCATATATTATGATGTAAGGCCGTATAGACGACTGATAGTGTACCTAATTAGGTTCGTATAAGATCAAATCATATGAATACATTTGTTTTTATACTATTCATGCAATATGATCTGAATTCGTACAAGTGACTAATAGTGTACGAAACCAAGTTCAACCTAGTTCATATCAATCGAAGCTCTAATTTTTTGACTAATAGTTTTTTCAATTGAATTATACAATTTTGGGACTATTTTTAATGTTCTTTGTATATAAAGAGTCTTAAAAACTATCCCATAATCTTTTTTATTGCAAATTTATTTTTTGTGAGATAATAGAGAGTGAGTTTGGGAGAGATTTTTAAGAGTAATGAGTGAGAAATCTAGTGAATGAAGATTGTGAGGGATTCACAAGGTTACCCAAAGTGAGGATCTCTTTTTTTTTATTCAAGTTTTTGTCCATATTCTTTGAAGGCTCAGAGAGAAGGTTATCAATATTAGATTAAGGTACTCTACCTTCACCAGGAGGGTAAAAAGGATGATAAGGTACTTTGGCTTCACCAAGAGGTTGAAAAAGGATGCTGAGGTATTCTGCCTTAACCAAGAGGGTAAAAAAGGATGAGAAGGTATCCTACCATCACTTGGAGAGTATAAAAGGTAATCCTGCTGCACCATGTAGGTGGAAGAGAGTTTGTAAAGGCTTCTCTGACTTACTATGGGGGCAAAAGGAGAGTCACTTGTTTTAGTGCAACACTTGGAGAAGGAGTCTTAAGGGAGTGGATGCAAATCTAGTTAAATCAAACCAATATAAAATTTGGTGTTCTTCTATTAGCTTAATTTTTCAAGTAATTTTTATTTTATTGCTTTTAATTTTAGGGTTGAAAATTCATCTATGAATATTATTTCTATAATAAACTACATATTTCAGACTTTGTGATTTTATTTTTCATAATGTTCAAAAAGGTTCTCCAAAATCCATGAAATTTTTTAAATAACCAATTCAGCCCCCCATTTTGGTAAGCCTTTAGATAGTTCTTAGTTGTAACAACCTACACAAACTTTTAAGTGATATCAATGCCGATTTCAAAAGTTAAAGTTTAGATAACTTTTTGAAAAAAAATCATAGCTAATTTTGGAAACAAGAATACATCTAAAGGATATTGAATAAGTAGACAACCATTATTTGATAACAGTCCTTTTGATTTTTAGAAAACTCGCATGTCTACTTTTATGCATTCAGTTAACAATAGCATGTGGATATTAGTACAGGAAGGTTACATAAGACCTATTAAACTTGTAGATGACATTAGGATTGAAACACCATTCACTAATTTGACATTAGAAGAAAATGAATTAGCACAGTTAAACACCAATTGTTTTAAAAAAAATTCTATGCTTTTAAATATGAGGATTATATGTGTGTTTCTACCTGAAAAATTGGAAAAGAAACCTAGGATAAACTTTGCAAAATATGAAGGGACAAATGAGGTAAAGCAATCTAGGTTAAACCATTTATTATATGATTTTTAATTATTTTGCATGAAATAAAATGAATCAATATATGATATGTATGCAAGGTTTACTCAGGTTATTTTCTCATTGCATGCTTTAGGTAAAGAGCTTAAAAATTCGATAAAGTTAATAAAATCTTATGTTATTTACATATTGCTTATGATTTTAAAGATAAATGCCATAACTGAGTCTAAAGATTTGAATGTATATTCAATTGATAATCTATTTAGACCACTGATTGCTTACAAGCTAGGGGTGAATAAAAGATAGATCGAGGCAAGTGATAAGCAAAAAGAAAATAATATATCTTTAGACATTGATGATTTAGAGGGTGATCAATCAATGCCTGAGGATGAATAAGATATTATACTTATGACTAGGAAATTAGTTTTCTTAAGTGAAAGAAATAAATATATTAGCATTGGAACAAAGCTAAGTTTGATAAGAATGCTTAAGTTTCTGATGAGATCATTTGATATGATTGAAGGAAGCCTAAATACATAAAGACTGATTGCCCAAATCTTAAAGCTAATCCTAACAAGGATAAAACTGAGGGGAAAATGAACATTATGAAGGGCAAGAAAAAAATCTAAAGAGCTTTTTGGGCTAACTCAGCTAAATATTCTTCATATATAAAAGATGAAGAGGAGGTTACAAGTTTGTGCTTAATGACGACTAAACTTGATCATTCAAATCAAGAGGAGATATGTGACCTATCTTATGATGAATTATTTGAAGTTTTTGAGAAAATTCATAACGCATATAGGAAACTCAAAAAATTGCATGCTAAATTTAATATCGAGTATCTAAATCTACAAAAATAAAATGAAAATCTTAGGAATGATCATGAAAACATAGATAGCAATCACATTGCTTTGCTATATGAATTCCTAGAGAATTGAAATATCCTAAAAGTCATCTTAAAGAACTGATTTTAGGAGACCCGAGTGAAGGTGTTAGGACTATGCATAGAATTAGCAAAGAAGTGAACCACTCAACATTTATTTCAATGATTAAACCGATGTATTTAAATCAAGCACTTTCTGATAAATTTTTGATACTAGCTATTCAAGAAGAGTTTAAATATTTTGTTAGATATAATGTTTGAGAGTTTGTATAAAGACCTAAAAATCAAAGTTTTAATGGAACTATATGGGTATTCAAAAATAAGATGAATGATTTAGGTATAGTGGTTAGAAATATGGAAAGATTGGTGGCCAAGGGGTATAATCAAATAGAAGGAATTAATTTTGAGGAGACTTTTGCCCCTATAGCCAGCCTTTGAGCAATAAGTGTGCTTATAGCTTTTTGTTTTAAAGGGTTTAAATTTTTGCAAATGGATGTTAAAAGTGCATTTCTTAATGGCTTGATTATAGAGGATTTTCATGTTGCGTAACTTTTAGGTTTTGAAAAATCATAATTTTCTAATCATGTGTTCGAAAAAGGCATTATATGGTTTAAAACTGGCACCTAGGGCATGGTATGAAAAACTAAGCATTTTCCTACTAGAAACATATTTTGTAAAATGTAGTGTGGACACCACTCTCTTCACAAAAAGTGTAGGAAATAACATTCTATGTGTTTAAATTTATTTTAATGATATCTTATTTGAATCCACTAATAAAAATCTTTGTGATAACTTTTCAAATACAATGAATAAGAAATTTGAAATGAGTTTGATGGGAGACTTGAGTTACTTTCTTGGTTTTAGCATAAAACAAAAAAGTGGATGGCACCTTTCTTAATTAATCCAAATATATTAAGGACATTTGTAAGAAGTATGAAATAGTCAAAGCTAGACTAATAAGTACTCCCATGAGTTCCTCAAGTAAATTTTATTAGGATTCTATAGGAAAATATATTGATCAAAATAATTTTAGAGGGATGATTGAATAATTATTTTATTTAACTAATAGAAGACTTAAAATCATGTTTAATGTTTATCTTTGTGCTATATTTCAAGCTGATCCAAAAGATTCACATTTGACTACTGCTAAAAGAATTCTAAGATATCTTCTAAGAACACAAAATTTATGGATTTGGAATACTAGGCATATCACCTCTTTTGAAATTATTAGATATTTTGATTCAGATTTTGTAGGGTCTAGGGTTGATAAAATGAGTACTTCTAAAACTTGTCAATTCATTGGAAATTTTTTAATTTCCTGGTCTAGCAAAAAACAAAATTTAGTAGCTCTTTCTACTATTGAAGCAAAATATATAGCCTTAGGAAGTTGTGTGGCACATGTTCTATAGTTAAAATAATAACTTATAAATTTAGGCTTTTTAATTGGTTCTATTCAAATTTTCTATGATAATATAAGTGTCATTTGCATTTTAAAGAATCCAATTCAATACTCTAGGAATAAGCATATAGACATAAGGCACCACTTCATTAGAGACCATGTCAATAAAGGAGAAATAGAGCTACATCATATAGCAACAAAAAATCAACTTACAGGCATTTTCACAATACCACTAGTTTTTTAAACTTTTAGCACCTTAAGAATCAGATTGGGTATTATTGATATTAATGCTTGAAAATTGTAGTTCTACAAACTACATTTGTGGTGTATTTCTTTTATGTTTATGATTACATATATGATTCTGTTTTTATTCTTTATTTATGGATAGTTTTTATTTGAGTATTCTCTATTCTATGATATTTATTATAATAATTTTTAATTTAGTGTTTTGTGAATCTTGTTTAAATTATACTGGAAAAGTCTCTTTACCATTAAGTGAAAATCTAAAATTTCATTTTCCATTCATACTGTACGATCCACTTCGTATTGTACGAATTCTTCAGTTCTTACATGATTTCTTTTCTAAGTTGGACAAATAAATGTTTTTATTTTTTATGATGATCATACAGTACGAACACCTCATTGTCTGTATGAATGGTCAAATATTCATTTGTTCGATCATGGCAGGCCTTTCTAGGATAGTTATTTTTTATACATCATCTATACGAATAGATGTTCATCTAAATGATCCAATTATTTATCTACATTGGAATGAATTTAACCAACAAGTATAATCATTATTAACCTAATGTATTCGATGAACTCATATTTTTATGTATGATCAAGTTGGCCAAAGGTCTTACTAAATGACTCCTCAAAAAGGAAACTTTACAAAAAGTCATTTCATTGGATTTACTATTCTTGAAAGTTTATGTTCATCTATATGAATTCAAGTTCATACTGTTCAATTTTCATAATCATACATATGAATCCAATTTCATATTGTACATAATCATCCATGTGTAAATTGGAAACCTTTCTTTGAATTTCTTCATAATCTTTTCCATTTTCAATCCTCAAATTTATTTCTTCTCAAAAGGGAAGCAGGAGAAAGCGAGTTTGTCAGACTAAAGGGAGTTCATCTCGTATCGAACAAGATGATAATTTTCTTTTGAGAGAAAACAAACAAGCCTTTGATAGGTTTACTTTAGCTAAAATCTCTCCTTATCATCTTCTTATTCAAGAAGACAAACTTCCCAATCATGCCCCTATTTGACTCTACTCTATTTTCCTTCATTCTCACCTGATTTATGTTTTTCACTATAACACCTACTATTTTCTTGCAATTTGAGAATGAGAGAAAATCATGCAATTATGCCCTCTTATGTTTTACATCAAAGAGTTGAAACCACTAAGGAAGATTTGGGAATATTTATACATGTTAGAACTAAAGGGGTTAGGGCATACTTAATGATTTATATAAGTGAATTTGATTGGTTTGAAGTTAATGGACCTCTTAGGGGTATACCTCCAATAAAATATTTACCCCTTATTCACACTATGAACAAAATGCCACGATCATCCAACATGTCTTAAGAATCTCTATTATTCCTAAAGTTGGTGTTCAAATAAATATCACTCCTGTACTTTCCATTATTACATATTTTATAATGTCAAACACTCATATTGATGGGACCCAGTTGATTTTGGACTACATTAATAATCTTACTGACATTAGACTTCTTGCCACTATAAGGAAGAAGAATATGGCTTTAGGACACCTGATTGCATGCATTTTGGAGAAGCAGTATAATCTTATTTACCCAGATCCCCTAGATAATCTTCTTATTTTTTTTACATATTTTTAAATTTATATTATTTCCCATAAAAATAAAGTGGATGAGGGAGATGAATTTGATGAAGGAAGAGTACATGCTCTAGCACCAGCACCTACTCCTTTTCCTGGACTTTACAAACTTTTCTATCAAGAAATGATCTAGAGATTTGATCATCTTGAGTCTCACTTTGATAAGGAATTTGATCATATTGAGACTCGCTTGGAGCAGCAGGATTTTAAGTATATTGAAGATATGAGCTGGGTGAGAGGATAGTTGATACAATTAATGCTTAAGTAGCGATAATCAACAGCTACTTTCAGTTCTATCCTCCACAACCACCTCTATATCAAGATCCACCGGGCTATTAGTTTGGTTGTTGTATTTATTTTTTATGTTTTAGTTTGATTCTAGTTATTGTGATATTTTTAGGTTGATTGTAGTTCTTGTGATGTTTCTAGATTGATAGTAGTTCTTATCATGTTTCTTTTACATATGTTTTAAATTTTTTATTGTTGTATTTACTTTGTATTTGAGACCATGTTTTATTTAAAAAATAAAAATAAGTAAAGGTTTGGTAATTGCGGTGTTTTTCTCTTCCCTCTTAAATTGACGAAGTTATTATTGAGTAATCTAAAATGTTGATTTTAAGGATGAAAATTTTAATTGTTTGCATTACAACATTAATTCCTAAAAAAAAAAAAAAAAACTTAACACTAGTGATCCAAAAGAAAATCTTGCTCATTTCGATAAATCAAATTATAATTAGATTGAAATAAGGAGATCATTTTCATATTCTAATAGATATTAATCTTATAGTCATAATTGTTCTAAAAATTATTATTTATTTACCTTTAATTTTCTTACTCATTGTATTGATTTTACTGTTATCTATTGGGTTTTGTTTTTGTGGTTTATTATTCCTTATACGAGAAAGTATTTTCCTATGTTTGGAAAAAAATCACACAAGCTAAGAGTTGCTGATTCACTTGAATTATCTAGTTTTTAGATAGTTTTTTATCTATTTTCTATAATAAAAGTCCTAAAAACTATCACATAATCTTTTTGCTATGAATTTCTTTTTAGTGAGACCATTCATGGATGATTTTGTCTCTTATTAATTTTTTTGAGTTATAGAAGATATAACCCAACATATGATGGTAAGGTGCTAGAGATTGATCTAATCATTTTTTTAAGGAATTTTTAAATTTTGAACTTAAAGAATTTCATTAAATTTTGAAACTGAACATTTTGAATTTCACACACATGAGGGTTCACAAAATTGACATGAAAATTTTAAGAATTTGGATTGACTCTTTCATTCCACAAATTTGATAAGGCTGAAATGTAAATGCCTAGATTTTCATAGAGGATTCCTCACTCACTTCTCTTCTTAATTTTTCTTTTTGATCTTGGTCCCCAAGGAAGAAATGGATAGACAAACAATGGAAGGACGGTAGTCAAAACTATAGATTCATTAAAATTTCTACTATTATTACGAATAGAGAGAGATATTTTTCCCAGTGGAGTCGACACTTTTATTTTCTCTTATTTTTCTTTGAAAAGATGCAAGGCAATTCAAAATTTAATATCTTTTATAAAATTTGAAATTAACTTTTAAATTTTAAATCTAAAATTGAACATACCATTAAAAATAATATACTACCCATAAAGGTAGAGAAAACATTTCCTGGTTGGTTCAGATTCTGAATTGTAAATTTCATCATTAATTTCATAGCCAAATTCAAAAAGAAACAACATATGACCTCAAAGGGTCAAAATAATATTCAATTAATTATTTAGCTATGATAATCTTGAAGTGTTATGATTAATTTCTTTTCTAAGGTCATAACAATAAATGATATATCTTCCAAAGGGAAGAAAGTACCATTTCTTATTAATTACTTGTATATGTTGATAACGATCATTGTTGGGTTTCTTTTCTCCCAAAAAGATTTAATTGCTTGGGTTTCTTATGAACATTATCGTTTAAAATAATGATATAAATTTCATTTAAAATTTTCAAGGAATCATATCAAAGGAGTGAGGCTAGAATTTCAATAGGGACGTGAGTAAGTTTGAATAGTTATTTCAAAGGCCAAACGATAAGGAATAAGAGGCATTTTAGGATTTTGAAATTAAAAAAAATGCCTCAATTTATCCTATGTGTTTGGCGTTATAATTTAGTTTAGAGATGAATTTTATTTAAAGTTGTCATTTTATTAGAATGTTTGGATTATATTCACAAAATTAGGATCTTAATGATTCTGGATTTGCCCTAAATCCTAAATCTATTTTGGGCACTAAACCATAGTGGCCTAAACTTAGCAAATTACATGTAAATCTACAATTATTCCAACCATGATTGGGGAGCCAACTAAACACCTAGTTCTTCAAAACCATAAGTTTGGTCTCATATAAAAGATGGGTAGGCTGTTGTTTAAGTTTTTAGGAAATGAGGACAACGTCTAGAGAGTATCCTAATTAGCCCTTTCACTTATATGGGTATAATTATACTTTACATGTAATTAAAGTTTCAATTTTTTAATTAGTATTTAATGCAATGCAGGTTGATTGAACTTGTATGATATGAAGCAATTTAAAAGTTTAGCTTAGAAAATAATTTTTTTCTTAAAAGTTACTCAACATCCCTTAGACCAAATTGCACCTTAATAGGTCAGGTGGCTTGCTCAAACCCTTAAGCAGGAACGTGACTAAAAATAAAGAGAAAATTAAATATGTGTGCATGAGACCCTCGATGAACCCAAGCATTCTACTTAAAATCGTTTATGTTTCTATGTTGGTTTAAAATTTTTATTTAAATTACAAGTAAAAAATTTAATCCTTAAAGAGCCTTAAATTCATTCAGAAGAAAACTAAATATTCATACAAGAGTAAGAAATATAAAAAGATTATGAAACTCCTACTGTGTAGAATTAAACACATAAATCTAATTATATACCTAAATTAAATCAAATAAGTGTAAAAGTTAATGTGACAAATGCCACTTAATTATAATTTAAGGTCTGTATAAATTAAAAGTGGCTAGGTGCCGCTAACAATAACCCAGATTCTAATCTTTAATGGGATGAAAGAACTTTTAAAAAGGGATATTTTTCTTCTAAAGTCCTCATTTCCTCATATTCATCTCTTCTGCGAGCTCCTTGTGTTCGTCTTGTCCAAGTATTCAAATGAAAGCAACTCTCCCCAAAGGGGTGTTTCTTTCCTCCTTAGATTTTGAAATCATCCTAATTTGAATCTATAAATGAAAGGAACTCTCCCTTAAGTGATGTTTTCCTTCTCTTTGGAATTTCAATTGGATGAGTAATATCCCATCTAAAAGTTTACTTTCTTAACACTTAAAATTCCAAATATATATTAAAAATTTAAAAGTCTTTAAATAATCTGCATGTTTATCCTAAGAATTTATAATTAAAATTATCAACATCATCCTAAGATCATATGCAAAAAATAGCTCAAATTATAGCATAATCACACATGGCCATGCTCTTTTAATTTTAAAGGAGTCTTAACATTTTTTTAGCTCTCGGAGAAAATTCATTAATTAAATTTTAATTTAACCCCCTTAATTTATTGCCCAGCACAAGCATGACCAACTGCGAAAAATTCTTTAAGCATCCTGGTCATTCCTAACTAAGGAGTAACCTAACACCTATTGTATCAATTCATAAATAGTATGATAAAAATATCACATTAATAAATATCACATTAATAAATATCACATCAATTAATTCATTACAAGAAGCATGTAATAAAATTTATGGAAGATATCAGCACACAAATAATAGGAATAGAAAGAACACTGACCTAACTTAAAACTAAAAGTAGTTGTCCTAAAAAACCATATTTGTGCTTCATTGAATTTGGTCGTGGAATTATCACAATGGGGTTGAGGAACCAGGCCTCCTTAGGATACATAAATTTGCAGCTCAAGGAAGTACATCTTAAAAACTTCATCAAAGGAGTGTTTGTTGTATAATTTGGAGTTAATTATTTGTTTTATTGATTAGATTAATGTTTGATAGATTTTTGATCATTTATTTAATTTTGAAATTTTATGATTTATTTTACTTATTAAATAAAGGGGTCAATTTTTAATTTTTAATTTAAATTAATTTATAAATTTTTAATTTTTTTCAAAAATATTAAACCCTAAGATGAAGTTTGCTGGATTTAGATTTTTATAGATTAAGTTATGATTTTTCAAAGTTTGAATTATTTTTGAACTAGAGTTGGCCAAGGAGCTGTCCTTTTATTTTTACTATTTTCTAGAAGTTTAATATTTTAATAAATATTAGACCCTTAATGGAATCCAATGCCTTTGAGTTTGCACAATTTGAATTTTTTTGGAGTTACTTATGAATTTTTATAGTTTTTGTATTTAATTAAAAAGGTTATAAGGATTTTTAATCACACTCAATCCAATCTGCTTTAAATCATTCCTAAAGGTTAGGGATGATTTTAAAATTTTATTTAATAAAGTAATTAATTATTGATTTTCTCCAAAATTTAAATTAAGCTTAAAATTTAAGTCTAGTGATGGGTCTTTTAATTTTCTTTTGTATAGGGTGAAATTGTAAATAATTTTAAATATTTTTTTTTTTAATTTAAATTAAATTAATTAAAATATTTTGTAGTTTCATGTCTCCCAAAAAGGCTAAATTTTAACTTGATTAATTTACTGACTTAATGAGCTCCAATTTTTGTGCAATTTGAACCTCAGGTGTGTAATGTCATTGAGTTTATTATTCCAAAGTTTCATCACAATTGGGTGTGTGGAATTTCATATGATTTTTTTTTTTAAAACAATTAGACATTGACCTTAGTTATTTTTTTGTAGGGGTCTCTAGTGTTCCAAACATCTAAAATTTTGTTCAACTAACAATGACACATATGTAAGCACACCATAATAAAATACAACCTATTCCTATAAATTTTGAGAGTTATGAGTTTTCAATATTTTGGTTCCAAAATAAAATCATTGCGTTATAAATACACACCACAACATTCCAGAGAGCATCTGGACCTAAAAAATTGGAGGTAATGCTAAAGACGCTAGAATAATATTACAATAAATTGGATATAGTTTCTCCACTCAATTGTAAGAAAATTATCAAAAAATTATTTAAACAAATATAAATATCTTATAATTCACTTGCCAAAAAACTTTAAATTTAATTTCAATAAATACTAGGGCTAAAGCCCTCTCTAATGACACCTAATCACTATATTTTGTGAAAAATAGAATTTTCTATGAATTTTCAAAGTTTTGGGCTTGAAAATTATTGCAACTCGAGCTTATGAGTTTATATTTTAGATGATAAAAAATATTATGGCTCACTTTCTGTTGTCTATCTGTATTTGCAATATATTTTTCTTTCTGTGTTTACTAACATTTCAAGATTATAGTGCACCTTACAAGGCTCAACTTTTGGCAGAACATGTTCAATTTGTAATTTTCATTATTATAATTTTTTTGTTCTGTAAGGGAATATGCTTTTTTGTAACCTTGCTCACTTATTTCTATTTTAGATTTCTTTATTTTTTGGTCACATCATCCTGTACAATCCATTAATCAACCTGGTTGATTAGATTAAAACAAAAACAATTATTTGGGCATCCTTGTTAAGGAAGCCATCTTTAAGCACATCTTCCTTGACGATCTTTATATCGCTAGGACGATAGGCTCAATTTAGAAAGAATCAGCCGTCAGATCTATTTAAGTATTATTTTTTTTTAGAAATTAAAGAAAGTAATTAAGGCTTGATTGATATTATCACATCATACTGGATGATCGCAGGATTGGCTGGGACGATTAGTTCAAAAAACCTTAGTTATTCATGGACGATTACATATCGGACAACATCTATTCAGGGCAATGCTCTAGTTGATATGTGCTAATTTGAACTAATCATACAGGATGATATACTATCGGCCTGGACAATATGAACAAAAACCTTTTGGTCATCCCAAATTGTCTTAGCTGATTGAGCTTATTTTGTACTGATCGTACAAAATGATATTTATATTGTCCTGGATGATAATGTCAGTTTATTACAATTAATAGCTCGTTTGGAGCTCTCCTATTTAAGCTTTGACAACAGACTTTGTAAGGGTCTTTGGCATCTATTGAAGCTTCTTTCTGCTGGAGGAAACTTGAAGAGAGAGCTTGAAAGGGAGAGAGGATAGGGTGGAGTTTGAGAGAGGGAGAAGATCCTCGGAGGGGGTTTCAATGTAGTGGTGAGGAAGTTCCACACGATTGCTCTGGCAAGCTTGTACCTTAGTACCATCAAATTCAAGGCTTATCTTGGGGAAAGTTTTGGAAGAAGAAGATCTCTTTGGTGTCAAAGGGTATGGCTACTCCGCCGCATTGGGGTAGGTGGAAGTGATTTTGTAAGGGCATCTCCGCCTTGCTATGGGGGCTAAAGGAGAGACACTATTGTTAGTGAAAAACTCAAAGGGTGCCTCTGAGGAGTGAATGTAGGTCAAGGTTTGACCAAACCACTATAAATCTGGTGTATTCCTTCTTTTTATTGCTTCCTCATTTAATTTTCGCACTTTGATTTCTATGGTGAATCTTGGTTTCATAGTTGTGATTGTGTTTTTAGTTAAAGAAGTTTTAATATCCAATTCATCCCCCCCCCCCCCCCCCCACTCTTAGTTAGCCTTGGGACTAGTTCATAAGGGCTCAACATCCCTAACAAACTTTCTAGTGCCATCAAAGCACTTTCAAAAATTACTTTTTGTAATCTATTTTCAATCAATTTTACTGGTGGTACAATCATTAGCAATGATTGCAGATGTGGTGCGCCATCTCCATAGTTTTAATACGAGTCAATACAATTATGTGTCATCAAATAGAAGCAAGTGACATGGATGTCTTTGATGCGGCCATGTTAACACTAATTTGAAATGCACGACATGCATTTGAATTCCATGGGCATTCCATGGTTTTGATGTAGGTGAGATGGAATTTTTTGGGCCTTCTGATCACGCAGTCAACATGATCGGATGTCTCTCATTGAACTAAGCAATTTAGTTCAAAATGAATTAAAAATTTGAACATGCGTAACTTTCAAAATACTCAACCATATTCTATAAGTTTTGAATCACAAGATCATGATAACCTAATCTTCTCTAATGCCTGGAGTTTAGAGGCTCCAAGCATTGTAGATTTTGAGTGGTTTCAAATTTATTTATAAATTAAAAGTTGAGATATTGCACCAACCAATTGATGGATTTTGATGATCTTTGACTCTTTTTTATCCTAGTGATGTCCTCTCTTACTTTATAGAAGACTCCATAAGAAGATGATAGTGGGATTTAAAGATTGGTTATAAAGTTCAATTTTTCTTACTAGAAACGTCTCTCTTTACCTAAATGGTATTTGGAGGCTTAGATTTGGTGGAAAAAAGCATGGGAAAGCTAGGGAAATGGTTGGAGGAGCTAGGGAAATAGGTTAGAGAGCTGGAGGATACTGGATAAATGAAAATTATTAAATGATGCCTTAGGTTATGTTTTCGCTCACTTAACACTCACCTTTTGGATTGAATGGTTGAGATTTGTTTAGGAAGAGCTTAGATGCATGCGAAGTGTCCCAAGGTTATTAAATGCTAGAGCAAATGAAAGGAGGTGAGTGTGACTTCCCCTAGTTTATGGGAAGGATAATCACATGCATTTTTCAACATTTGGGTAAAGAAAAGCAAGGCTTTTTTTAAGAGGCTAGGTTAAGCCCTCTTAGGAGAGGAAATGAGTTGCTTTTAAGTAGATTAAAGCAGGTTTTTTATGGGGAAAAGGTTTTCTTAGGTGTCTTGGCCATTTTTACCTTATATAAGTTCTTAGTTGACTATTTGACCAATTAAAGACAAATCAAGGTGGAATTGGTGGTATTTTTAGAGACCACAAAGGAAGACTCTTATTGGCATTTGGCAAAAAGAAGACTCATTGGGATATTTCTCAACTTGAACTTAATGTTGTGTTAATCCTTAAGGATTTCATTCAACCTTGGATGTTTGAAGCAAAAGGTATTATCATAGAAGGTGACAACATAAATATCATCAATTTTATTCAAAATTCTTTGAATAAGCTCAAAACACGTCCTAACACAAGGTATGATGAAATAGATCTTTCTTTCCTCAATGATTTTAATAAAGTCTTCTTTAATCATACTCATAGAGATTGTAATAAAGTAGTGGATGGTTGTGCTACTTTAGCTTTAAGCATTAACTTTTATTTTGATAGTTTTTCTTTTGCCAACATTCCTTCTAAATTGTCTAGTTTAATAAGAAGGAATGTGAGGCCTCTACTTCTTGTAACTAGTTTCTTTGTTCTTAATGCCAATTGCTATTTGCATTTTTCAAAAAAAAAAAAAAGACTAGTCAAGTTGACTGGTGAGGTGGACTTGTCCTTAAGCTAGAGTGGAAGGGAGAAACAGTCTTAAGCCAATTATGAGAGTGAATGCATGCATGTAGGGTGGACTCTGACCAAATACTTTGAGTGAACTTGGTCAAAATCCCCATGTTTAGACTCATAATAAGTTTAAAAGAACTCAAAGAATGATATGAGATGAAATGGAAGGCTTGATGGGGATTAATTTGAATGCATAAAATAGGTTGAATCAAATGAGTCTGATTTTAGCAAACATTAACTTGGATTACAAAGTCAACTATTGAATGGATCAAGTTAACCAGTCATGAGAAACTAACTAAGAAATATGTTTATAATATTTGATATAAGAAGTTTCTAGTGAGGAGTTATAAGTTTTATTAAAGATCCCAAGGTTAAATTCAACATGGTGGAAAGTTTAGGGGCATAGATTATAATTATTTGAAGGTTTTGTAGCCTTTGGATTTCAATAAAGTTTTTAGAGTTAGTGGTATCAGATTGGCCTCAAATTTTAGGGGTTGTCCCTTGAGAAATTTCTAATCAATATGCAATTGATTAATCATAAATAATGTGTCATTTGATTTGGTTTTGTTGTGATTGAAAATCACCTTAAAAGGCTTATAGGACATGAACCCTTAACCTTAATTCTGGTTTAGAATTTTGGATTTGAATGCAATTTTGAAATTTATTGATTGGATTTAAATTATCCATATCAATGAAAACCAGTTATGTTATTATTGATAGTTTGATAAAAGAAGTGAAGTGATGATCACTAAGTGACAGTGTATTGAGCTAGGTAGTGTACTAAGCCACCTGAAAAAGTGCAAGGCTGCAGCTTCAAGTGATTTTAGATTGATATGAATTGGATGATTGAAGTTTATTGGGCTTGATTGAAGTTTGATTTAAGACTGGATGAATATAGATATGTGCAGGCTCATATTTAAAGCGTAGATTGAGTTCTTGATGATTGACACTTGAATAACTACCAACCATCAAATTAATACACATGAGTCTTTATAAATCCTGATAACCTCATACAAAAATAAAGTTATCAAAAATTGATAAAAATATGTAAGGTTCCTTATGCATGTTTTATATCACTAAATTTCAAGATCAACTAGATAGATGGAAAAGTTTGAAAAGTTGATTATGCCAAAATTAAAAAGCCACTCTAGCAAACCCAGGAAGGTCAAAATCTTATATGCCAGAAAGAGTAAAGCTAACTCATTCTCTTTCAAAGTAGATAAGGGAAAATAAGCAGCATATAATGTTGATAAGGGAAAAAAACCTATATATAAAGAAGATAAGAGAAAGCAGTGAGTGAATCCTAACCCTCAATTAAAGCTGGTGCCAAAGATATGCCTCATATTTTTATTGGGGTGGCAGGCGGGGGGACGGGGCGAAAGCCAAAGGAAAATAATGTGATATGGTGATTAAATGTTCCCATTCCTTAAATAAAAGAAAATTAAAGAATCTTTATTCAAGAAGGAAAGTGACGCTAAGCTATTTAGATAGACACTCGAAGCATGTCTGGAACTACCACAATGCAAGAGACCCAAAGATCCCAATCACACTGGCAACCCAAATTATTATATGTATCATCGAGTAAATAACCACCTATCAAAGATTACTACATCTTCAAGGATTTCCTAGAAATAAAATATAAGAGGGGAGAATTTCTATTATCATATAATATGCTAGTTCATCCAACATACTCACAAATGTTGAAGGCTAAAAAAATGAAAGTTCAAATTTCAGGTTTGACTCCTTTAAAGGCTACCGTATATCCTCATGTTGCTAAAATTTTGGGAGCTTATTGAAACCACAACAACTTTGGCGGCTGATGCTAGTGTAAAAGGTAATTACACTCATAATACAATTCATGATTCTTCTTCTCCTCCATCAGCTGTAAGTTTGAATTTTACAAAAACTATTCTTAAAAAGTTAAAAACTTTTTTAAGAAGAATTTTTCCCCCGGGTCAAAGCATGTTTTATTCAAAGAACTTCAAGCATTGGGACCGGTGAAAGATCTACCTAGAAGGAAGATGGCTGAACACAAAGAGAAGAACGGTTTGAAAAGTTCTTCTTCCCTTTTATCTCACTAATATGAAGAAGGATTCTATCGAGGATAGCAACAAAACAGTGCTATTTTTTAAGATATAGCTTATGATCCTAAAGTTTGGCATTGTTTTACCAAACTTTTAGAATTTATTTTTGAATTGTAATTTTATTTTTAGCTTTCATTTCTTTTTCCTTAGTTTAATTTGTTATTTTAAATTTTGCATAATTGTTGAAGAGATCTTTACTAATTCTTATTCTCTAACTGGATGAGAACTCTGAGATACTAATCAACCCTCTGGTTGTCTTAAATTTTGGTATCCCCTGCATCTTAATAGTTTCAAAATAGGAGATAGTGGATTTCATTACATTTATAATAAGTTTAAATTATCAAATTTTAGCTTAATAAGGTCCTTTTTTCTTGTTGAAAAAGGGATCATTTGCTTCTTTTTCCTAGTTTGTAATAGGTTACCTTCTTTTTCATTTTAATGCAATTTATGCATTTTCTCAAAAAAAAAAAGTTCATCCAACATAAGTAGTTATGTCCTCTTTCATATCCCTAACTAAAAAAATACCCAAGATGGAACCAATTCAAGAGGAGCAATGGGAGATGGTGATCTCCAAAAAGATACTAAGGATGCTAAAGAATTTTGAAGGGGTTCGTGGTATCAAATGAAAGTCTCCTATGTTAACTAGTGCTAGATTTAAATAGATTTTTTTGTTATAAGTACATCTACCGCAAAACATTATCCTGGCTAGGCCAGCTTATCAAAGCCCAGGAAAGCAAAATCCTGCAAGAGAAATACCAAATGAAATAAGCCAAAGGAGAATAACACAACAAACCAAAGGGCTATTAACAATTTAGATGAGTATTACTAGATTATGAGGCAACTTATTACTATGAGGCAGACTATTAAGCTTGCTAATTTTATGTTGGAGCTTCAAATAAATGAAGCCTAAGAAGAAGATAAAGACTAACTTCCACTTGAGAAGTGACAGATTATCTCTATGACATTCGATACACTGGCAAAAGAACAATATGCTAGGAGATAACTTTTGAGCCCTATCTGATGGTGTCATTGATGGACTTTAATTCAGATGAAGATATATAGTTCACAAATAAGAATAAATTAGAGCCCGATAAGCATCTCAAATGGAGCTCATGAAGCTGAGTGGTGATTATGAACCAACAAATAAATTGTTGGAGGAAATAAGGGCTAGTTGTGAAGAAAATGCTTTTTCATGTTAACCTGAGTATGATGATGTAGCCCAAGTGTAGTTGGCAAGCGGAAAGATACTTCCATCTCCACCAAAGAAGGGGGGTCTCAAATAAAGATAATGGAAAAGTGATATGTGTTAATGAAAACATTATCCTCAAAGTCCCTTAGAAGATAGACACTCTAGATACAGGGATAAATTATAATATCTTATTAAACTTAAGAAAAATCCCAATGGAACTCAGCATATATGATGCCTTCTAATTTCTGAGGATCCTCTATAAACTTTGATACAAGCTCTTAAAATCCAAAAAGATATGAAGCATATTTTGTTGAGAATCGTATGACTAAGGTCTTATAAGCTTGGAACAAACCAATGATCCCCTCTACTAAAGATGATCTGATGCTTGGGATGGTTGATCATTATCAGCCTGTGTATATTACTATATAAATTGATGACATCATATTCAGTCTGATCCTGATTGACCCTTGGTCTTCCATGAATCTCATAAGTTGAAAAGTGCTAAGATTATTGTGACTCAATGTGCAACACCTCCAGAAAGATAAGTTGATGGTGTATGGTTTTAATGAGAAGGGATATAAGGGGGTCATCTATATTCCCTCTTCCATTTAGAGAACTTTATATAAAGGTGAAATTTATTGTGATTGAAGAAGACAACTCATTCATGATGCTTATAGGTCTCCCCTCTATGTATGAATATGACATTAACCCATCAACCCTATACCAGTGTACGAAGTACTTATGGAACAGAGAGCAGTTTAGGGTCTTAGGTGATATCTACCCCTTTGTGGTCTATGAGGTGAAGATCTATTAAGATACAAAATACTTCATTCCAAAAGAGCCAATATTATCAAGTTTTCATGAGGCCAAGGCATCAAATTTGAAGACTATAAGCGGCATAAATAAGGAGGTGAGAAGAAGCAAGTGGGGAGAAAGAAGGAAACACTAAATCTTTCAAAAGCAATCATAAATTATAATCCATGAAGTGTTATGCCTTACTAGGGGAATGACACTTCAGAAGATAATGTCATCCCAACCAAATCAAAGAAGACTTGTCAGTCTATCATTAAAAGCAAGAAGAAGATAAAATATGCAGACTCTGATTATGACTATTAGTTTACCTTTGAAAATAATGTGCGATGTTTCTTCTTGAGAAGAATGTGTAGCTTATCTATTTCAAAGAATGTTTTCATGGTCAAACCTCCTCCTCCACGACACTTTAAAGAAATTAACCCTCATGATGTTCATAATGTTGAAGACCTTAAAACACTACATATTCTTCCTCTAAGGAAAAAGACCATAACATGGAGTTTACTATATAAGTCTTGAGAGTATGAAGAATAAAGTTTTAACTATCTTATCGAGTTTATTGATTATGTATAGATAATTCCTCTAATGATGCACAAGTATTATTCCAAAAATATTCAAAGAATGTTGCAAAAATAGAGAGTTCATGTCGGTGTTACTGAACGACAAATTTGTCTCCTCCTGAGTATATGGTATATGATAAATCCTCATGTATTATGAAGAAAAGATATTGTTACAAGAAGAGTTTTCAGATTTATTATGCAAAAGTATGCCTAAAGGGAGATTTACTGTGGGATCACTTGTGGGAAAGTCAAATCCAATCATAGTACTAAGGAAGAGCTCTACAAAATTAATCTTTCAGATGATAAGCCTGTAGAAGCTAAACTTGTACCATAAGAATTTAAAGATGGGGGAAAGGTATCTACTATTGATGAGCTAAAAGAAGTCAACTTAGGGACTATTGAAGATCCTCGCCCAACCTTCTTTAGTGCTCTTTAACCCAAATATTAAGTAAAAGAGATAAAAGAGGAGCTCCTCTGCTAATTCAAGGATTATTTTTCCTTTATATATTTTAATATGCTTAGCTTATTGTAACATCTAAACTCTTAAAACATCAAGGTGCCTTTTAGTGTAATGGTTGAAATTTTATTTAAGAAACTCTGTAGCTAGGCGTGCTCATCTTGGAGAAATTTTGTGATGGGCGACATACAAGAAAGTTACACCAGCACGACAAGACCATGAGGCTCTTAGGCCAAAGTAGATAATATCTTGATAGTTAAGAGTTTGTTTTTGTCACCTTAATTACCTAAAAATAGTAGTTCATGTTGCAACCCATGACCCCGAGTTTGAGATTTTGATGATGCCAAATAATGAGTGTTTTGGAACAACTTTTCATTGAATAGTATTTTATTTGCTATTGTCCTTGAGTACTAACATTTCAGGAAGATCACAAGTGACTCAGGACGAAAGGAAGACTCAATAAAGGGTAGATTAGGAGTATGAGTCAAACATTATATTTTTCTATTTATTTTATTTTATTTTATTGAGTCTGGCCACAAAATGCAAAAGAGTAAGAGCAACCATGCACACACACAGGGGGAGAGTTTGTTTTTTTTTAATAAAAGTTGTCATAGAAATTCTTCTCTGGAGATCGTACTGTACGATTTTAATTCGTACCGTACGATCAGAGCTATGTGGACGATTCTGTGAATAGATCGTACTGTACGAATATATTCATACTGTACGGTATGTTCAGATCCAAAACCCTAGCCGTAGTTTAATTTGAGTAAGTGATTTTTGCGCCGTTCGTACTGTACGAACTTGTTCGTACTGTACGATCAATTTTTAATACTTACTTAAATTAACCCGTAATTAGTGCATGTAATCCAGGCCTAATCAATTTTTGAACATCGTACTGTACGAACCTGATCATACCATACGATGAACAGAGATGACATCTGATCGTCCAGACCATCGTCCTGTACGAATAGTGTTTTGTGGATCGTACCGTACGATATTATATCGTACAGTATGAATTGTTTTTGAATTGTTCGTACATATTCGTACCAGGACGACGTTTGTTTATACATATCGTACTGTACGATGTTTCATCGTACTGTACGAACAGTAACGGCTACTTTTGAAATCAGAGGTTTTTGGAGCCTGTTTTTGATGTCAATCAAGTCCTTTTTCAGTAAGAATCACAGAGGGAGTGAACGTGGTTAGAGAGGGATTCCAAGGGAGAGAGCTCTAGAGAAATTCTTAAGGGTTGAGAGAGGAAGGAGGAGGTGAGCGTTGTGAGGGAGAAGAGGTGTGAGGGAGATCACACGGTTGCTCCAAGCTTGCTGCATCTTGCTCCTCCTGTGGCCCTACAAGGATTTGAGGGAGGATCTCCAAGGGAAAGGCTCGTCTACATCCGTAACCTAAAGGTTCTCTGCCTTCTCCAGGAGGGAGAAAAACGAGAAGGTTCTCTGCCGTCGCCAGGAGGGCAAAAATAGAGTTTGGCACTCCGTCACGCCGGGTTGGTGAAAGGGAGGTTTGTAAAGGCTTCTCCGCCTTGCCGAGGGGGGGAAAAAGGAGAACTATTTTGATAGTGAAAATCCCGGAGCGGAGGACTCCGGGGAGTGGACGTAGGTCATATTTTGACCGAACCACTATAAAAATTCTTGGTGTGTTTTTTCCTTATCGTCATTTACTTTTTACTTGCATTTAATTTTCATAACTATTGCATGGTGAAATTTGTGGAAGAAAAAAATTCTTAAAATCTTGTTGTAGAATTTCAAAAATAACAAAAAAAATTAGAACTCTTGTTTAGGGTTATTTTTATTAAGAAAAAGATTTTCACAATTCACCCCCCCCCCCCCCCCCCTCTTGTCATTTAGTAATTTCAGTTCACAAGTTAGCTATTAAATCTGATGTAGTGTTCATTAAACACACTCCAAAGAGAATAAGATTATAGAGTAAAGAGTAGGTGATTGTAGAAACCAAAAAGATTATTGATTTTGGCTTCATATGAGAAAAAAATATATGCCAATTTGATTGCCAATATTAGTCCCATAAATAATAAGAATGGTTTGATCTTTATCTGCATCAAATTTTGGGACTTCAATAAGCTATATCTAAAAGATGACTTTCTGCTCCTAGTGTCTGAATGAATAGTTGGCAATACTTTTGAATATGACATGTTCTATTTATGGATGGATCATCGAGATATAATGAAATCAAGATGGCACTTGAGAATTAGAATAATGCAGCATTTAGAATGCCCATTGGCATATTCAATTACATAGTCATTCCCTTTAACTTTAAGAATATTGGAGCTGTATACCAAAGGGATATGATACTTACATTTTATGAGTTTATCCATCATAATGTTGAATTTTATATGGATGATCTTGTTGTCAAAAGTATTGATCAAAAGTATCATGTGAATGACTTGAGAATGATATTTTAGAGGATCAAAAAGTTTGATCTGAATGTGAATCCCCTCAAATTCACTTTTGGTTTAAGGTTTAGGGTTTATTGTAAATTGACCACAATAAAATTAAGGCAATCATAGAGATGTCATCTCCAAGGAACCTTTGGCAACTTGATGGCATAATGAGAAATTCATTTGGTCTAGCTAAACCACAAAGCAAAAATAAGGTCGAATATGATGCTTTAGTAGCAGATCTGGAGATTGCTATTTAAGTTGGAATTCATAACCTCCAAGTTTTTGGTGATTCTTAGCTTGCTATAAATCGTGCACTCGGAGTCTATAAAATTACTAAGCTTGAGTTGGCCTACTATCATCAACGGGTCCTTGAGCTTATGAAGCAAATTCCTACTATCAAATTACCTCAATTTTCTCAAGTCCAAAAAAGAAAGCTAATTGTCTAACCAAATTAGACATGGAATTATTAAGTATGAATGATGAGCATGTGTTGATTAGAGTTCACACCCATCGTGCCTTTGAGCCAGAAATCTTACAGATCCTACAGGGAGATGGAATCCCATATCCAAGCCACCAATATGTAACTTTGGTTGATCCTCAACCTCGCCAAAATATCATTATTAAAGACCATATAGGTGAATATTAAATAGTTAAAAGAAGATGTAAAGCTAAAATCACCTCAAAACAATGGTGGTATTGCTTAGATGTCAAAGAAAAAGAAGATTAGACAAAACCAATCATCAAATACTTTAGAGAAAGAAAGCTACTAACTAACAAATCCCTAGCTACATAAATCAAGAGAAAAACATTCCTAAATCATGAGCTTATGACTAAATGTAGTAAATATTCCAAGGGGGAGGAAATCTTATAGGGTGGTAGCAGAAGTTCATTAAGGACTTTATAGTAAACACTAATTAGGTCTCAAAATGGAGGTCAAGATCAATATAATGGTTAACTACAGGCTAGCACTTATGAAAGATTACATTAATCATGCTAAGAGGTGGCAAGAGTGCTTAGTTGCCAAATATAATGCACCCAATAATGGCATCCTGGCAATTTAAATGTTGTGTATATATATCATTAGTATCATTGATCCATAGTCATAAGCTAGACAAAGCTTTATATTGGCATAAATTGAATACTTTTCTAAGTTTGCAGAAGCAGCTCCATTCAAAAAAGTCACCTTTGAACTTATAATATCTTTTTTACCCATAATATTGTGTACAGATTCTATGTACCATGATGTATAATCTCGGACAATGGCATGGCATTCAAGACCACAAAAATTTATAATTTTTTTTTATCGGCATAAAATTAATTGGCGATATTCATCCATACACAACCCAAGGGCAAGTGGCCTGCTTGAGGCCTTCAATAAGATGGTGGTAAAACTATTGAAGAAGATTCTCACCAAAAACAAAAGAGAGTGGCACACTAGAATGGTAGATTCATGATTAATGTACCAAACAAATTATAAGATGCCAACCAAAGTTACTCCTTATGCATATGTATGTGATGTTGAGGTAGTTTTACGACTGAAAATCCAGCTAACATCACTTCGAGTAACTATCTAGCATAATTTCACACTGGAGCAAGATGCCTGCTTGAGAATGGAAGAGCTCGATGCACTAGATGAAGTTGGCTATAGGCTCATCATAATCTAGAGATTTATTGAGCAAGGATGGCCATTTCTTTTGACCAAATGGCGTGTCATCAAGATTTAAAAAAGGGGAATTAGTCCTGATGCTAAGAAGGCCAATCATCCTACACCAAAGAATTAATTTTAAGTTTGTGTCCATTAGGGAAAGTATTTTATCATAAAAAAGGTGTACAAAGGGGAAGCTTATTAGATTATCAATCTGCACAATTAAAGGCCCATGCTCCCGATCAATAGTCAATATTTGAGGAAATAACACACATAAAGTTCTCCCAATAATGTGAACATTATATGTTTTGAAATTCTCTTATAGAACAAGAATGTATTTTAAACATCCTATGAAAATCCACTTACAAGTGATGGAGGTGGAGGAGAAACCTAACAAATTCTTAAAATAATTTGATGCTCTATCAATGCCTAAACAATACTTAGGTTTTTTTTGAAATAAAATTAAGTCCCCATTTAATATATGTAAGTATATGTTCCAAATTAAGTAATATATTGATAAAGTAGAGTATTAATCCCATTAGGAAGAAGATTTACTTATAAATACTTGCATTGTCTACTTCAACTATAATAGTTATTCTACTCAATAAAATAAGTTTTGATAGAGATTCAATCACTTAATTGAAAATAAAAATAATTAAATGAAATAATATTTCGATAAATTGATTTTTAATTGAAGAATGTAAATATAATATGTTTCCTAATGATTCTCTTTTATATTTATTCTATTCACAAAATTTGTAGTTCTAACTTCTTAGTCAAATGTGAAGAGATAAAGAACAAATTAAACATTTTAATCTCAACACCACTCCAAACTCCCATAGTCTTTCACCCTATGAGAATCTTAGAGGAATTAGTAATATATGTACAGTAAAACCTCCTCATGAAAAATCATCTCTACAAATTCGATACATGACAAGCACTATGCCTATGCTTGAATCATAGCAATCCAACATACCTGGTTGAGCATATTTTCCTATTCCTAGGATCCATATTACACCTAATATTAACTACAAATATGACTACTATGTGCATTAAATTATGACCTAGTATATTGAAAACATTATCAAATTATTGATGAAGAGAATTCGTTTGTACTGCACATTCAATTTACACCACAAAATTAGAGAATTTAGTTAGACATAAAGAATAAGTGAAGCAAATTTATTTTCTATAATTGCATAAAAAGAAACAAATTGCAGAAGAAAAGACATCACTGATTTGGTTCAATGATCTCATCTACACTCTTCCTTAAGCTTACAGAATTTCTGTTTGAATAGTTGCTATTTGAATGATTTATATTTATGCAACTTATGTAGTTTTGATGATTACAAACATTATTGTTCAAATGTATAGTTATCTCCTAACAATTTCAGAAAATTTGCACTTGCTCTTGTGTGTACTAACATTTCAGGAAAATCAGACTCCAGACTACAAAAACTTCAAATCAAATTCAACATATGATATTTTGTTTATTTGAAGTTTGTCTTTTCTTTGAATTAATTTTGAAAGGGAGTGATTGTAATTGAGTGAATAAAATCTCACACACACAAATAAGGAGATCTTGAAATTCTATACTGATCGTACAGGATGATATTTATCGTACTGGACGATCTGTCAGTTATCTCCTAAGAGCACTTGGAACGAATAGGAACTTGCTTGAAAAAAAAAAATTTTCTAAGTCCTATTCGTCCAGGACGAATTTTATTTTCGTCCCGGACGATGGGTTCTCTGTAAAATTTTCGTCCAGACGAATTTTACCATCGTACGAGGCGACCAGTCCTCTGGAAAATTTTCGTCCAGACGAAAATAAATATCGTACAGGACGATCAGCTCTCTGGAAAATTGTCGTCCAGACGAAAACAAATTATCGTCCGCGGCGATTGGTTCTCTGGAAAATTTTCGTCCAGACGAAATAAATAATCGTCCAGGACGATCGGCTCTCTGGAAAATTTTCGTCCAGACGAACATATTTTCGTCCAAACGATAAACCGACTTAGAACAGTTTTCAGTAGTTTCTAGAACCGACCTTGTAATAACCGTTCGTACTGGACGAACCTAGTTCGTACAGGATGATCAGCTGTACGAAGTCATTTCATACACATATACAACTTGGGTCGTTTCAGATCGTTTAAGTAATATCGTCCAGGACGATCCAGGATCGTACAGGACGATCCACTGCGTACAGAATTGGAAATTTGCAGTTTTTGGGCGGTTTCTCTTGTCTTTTATATAAATAGTCCAAATTAGACTGCCACCCAATCTCTTTGTCATTTGATCTTCGTGCCTCTTGAGAGAATAGCCAAGGAGAGAGTGGAAGAGAGCATTCAAAGGAGGATTCCTACCACTGGAGCGAGAAGGCTTCACTTGGATTGCTAAGGTAAGAGTCTCTACTTATGAAATTGGATTTCTTCACTCTTTTCTTTCTTCCTTCTAGATTCTTGTGAGAAGATCATTCAAGGAGGTCCGGTTCTCTGCCGACACTTGGAGAGTGTGAACAGACGAGGGTTCTCTGCCCACACTAGGAGAGTGTAAAAGGAAGAAGGTTCTCTGCCTACACTTGGAGAGTGTGAACAGCCGTAGGGTTCTCTGCCCACACTAGGAGAGTGTGAAAGGATGACGGTTCTCTGCCAGCACTGTGGATTGTGTAAAAGGACGACGGTTCTCTGCCGCACCGGGTAGTGGTGAAAAGAGTGTTTTGTACAGGCTTCTCCGCCTTGCTGTGGGTGCTAAAGGAGAGTCACTTTGTGGTATTAGTGCAATACTCAGAGGGTGCCTCTGAGGAGTGGATGTAGGTCTGGTTATAGACCGAATCACTATAAATCTGGTGTCATTTACTTTATTTCTTTTACATTTCCGCACTTTAAATTTCAGTTTTAACAACTCTGTGGTTGAAAAACATTTTTCTACTAACTTTAAAAGAAAATTTTATTTCGGTTCAACTTTATCATTAAGAGGGTTTAAAATTTTAAAAACTACCAATTCACCCCCCTCTTGGTAGCCGTGGGACATTTACTTAGGCTTAACAACCTAATTACTGGACTCAACAAGTGGTATCAGAGCAGGTTTCAAAATCATAAGTTTGAACTACTTTTTGATTAACGTAGATGGCTACATTTGGAAACCGAAACACACCTGAGGGTTACTCTATCACTAGACCTTCACTGTTTGACAATATTCCTTTTGATTTTTGGAAAACACGCATGTCTACTTTCTTACAGTCACTTGATTATCGCATGTGGATGCTAGTCCAGGAAGGTTACACAAAACCAACTAGATTAGTTGATGGAATTAGGGTAGATACACCCTATGCAGATTGGACTATAGAAGAACGTGACTTAGCACAATTAAATGCGAAATGTTTAAATAGTTTCTTTTGTGCTTTAAAATCTGAAGACTACATGCGAGTTTCCACTTGTAAAAGCGGAAAAGACATATGGGATAGACTTTGTATTACTTATGAAGGGACAAATGAGGTTAAGCAATCAAGACTCAATATCT
The DNA here is from genome assembly GCA_016618105.1 of Dendrobium huoshanense. Classification (NCBI taxonomy): domain Eukaryota; kingdom Viridiplantae; phylum Streptophyta; class Magnoliopsida; order Asparagales; family Orchidaceae; genus Dendrobium; species Dendrobium huoshanense. The sequence goes on from CM028355.1 coordinate 16,911,682, forward strand.
TGTTACATGACTACGAATTATTTCGCATGAAACCTAATGAATCTATATCTGACATGTACACAAGATTCACTCAAATTGTCACCTCTTTGCATGCACTTGGTAGAGAATTAACTAATGCTGAAATGGTTAATAAGATTCTTCGTTGTTTACCTACTGCATACGATGCTAAAATTACTGCAATTACAGAGTCAAAAGATCTGAACATTTATTCTATTGACAATCTTCTTGGTTCACTCATTGCTTACGAGCAAGGAGTAAGTCAAAGAAAGATTGATGCAGGTGAACCAAGAAAGGACAAGAATATTACACTAAATGTGGAAGAGTCAGAAAGTGAACACTCACAACCTGAGGATGAAGACGATATAGCACTGATGACTAGACAATTTAGAAGCTTTTTAAAGAGGAAGCAGAAGAGACGCCAGCAATGGAATAGAGATAAGTATAACAGAAATGGCAAGGTTTCTAATGAAGTGATTTGTTATGAATGCAGGAAACCAGGTAATATAAAAACTGATTGTCCAAAACTCAAAGCCACTCCTAGCAAGGAGAAGGTAGAGGAGAAACCAATGGTAAAGAAGGGCAAGAAGAAGTTTTAAAAGGCTTTTTGGGCTGACTCAGCTTCAGACTCATCTGAGACTGAAAAAGAAGAAGAAGTCACCAACCTTTGCTTGATGGCAGATAAATCTGAAAAATCAGATCAAGAAGAGGTATGTGATTTAACTTATAATGAATTGTTTGAAGTTTCTGAACACATGCATGATGCATATAGGAAAACAAAAAAGATGTATGCTAGTTTAGTTTTAGAATTGGAAGAGCTTAATAAGGAACACGAAATCCTTAGGAAAGATCATGCTTTAATTGATAGCAACCACATGAAACTACTTGATGAATATGATGACTTGAATAAAAATTTTGAGAATTTAAAATCATCCTATGCTGAACTTGAAAAAGAATTTAAGAAATTTAAGGATGAATCTGAGCACAAGACATATAGAATCAATTATACAAATCAAATCTTGGAGGATATGAATTCATTTTACAAACTTACTATAAGAGCTCTCGAGGATAATAGGAACCCCCCTAAACTTGAAGATTTTACAAATCCTAAATATTATCCTAAATTCATGAAATCCCTTAGAAGACAATCATATGAAAGAAAACATAGGAATATTTTTCCTAATGTTAAATGTAACAATTGTGGATTTTTGGGACATATATCTCACACCTGCACTTTAAAGATGAAACCTAATTTGGTGTGGAGAACTAAGATGCATAAACCTAGACATATCACACATGCATCTGATTATAAATTTCATAAAGGTGAACCCAAACTAGTTTGGGTTCCCAGGTCTAACATTTGAGAATTTTGCAGGTATACTCTCACACAAGACCTCGTGAGAGTATATGGTACTTGGACAGCGGATGTTCTAAGCACATGACTGGAGATACTGCTCAATTCATAACGCTGGAAGCCAGGAGTGGAGGCAAGGTTACACTTGGAGATAATACCACAAAGAAAGTGGTTGGATCAGGTATGATTGGAAATTTGAAAAACTTTTTCATAGATAATGTTTTATTAGTTGAAGGCTTAAAACATAATTTGCTTAGCATAAGTCAGCTATGTGATAAGGGCTATAATATAAAATTTTTACCTACTAGCTGCATAATTAGCCTAAATGGGAAAATTGTTTTAAATGGAAAAAGGGTGAACAATGTCTACATGCTAGATTTAAATTGTATTCAATCTCCTATTTCTTTTTGTTTGAAAACTGTTTCTGATGAATCATGGCTTTGGCATAGGAGACTTTGTCATTCTAGTATGAAAAATCTTAGAAAAATTACCCAAAAGAATTTGGTGAGAGGAATACCTAAACTAGACTTTACTAAGGACCATCTATGTGATGCATGTCAACTAGGAAAACAAGTGAAGTCCTCTTTTAAGTCCAATAAAGATCTTAGGACCAGTAAACCTTTAGAAATTCTTCACATGGATCTTTTTGGACCTGTAAGCACTATTAGTCTAGGAGGAAAGGTATATGGATTTGTTATAGTAGATGATTTTTCAAGATTCACCTGGGTTAAATTTCTTTTTCATAAGAGTGAATCATTTGAGGAATTCAGAAATTTTTCAACTTGGATACAAAGAAAACTAGGATGTGAAATAATTTCTATACAAAGTGATCATGGAGGAGAATTTGAAAATGAAAGATTTGAAGATTTCTATAAAGAAAAGGGGATTGATCACAATTTTTCTGCACCTAGAACTCCTCAACAAAATGGAGTAGTTGAAAGAAAGAACAGAACATTAATAGAAGCCGCCCGAGCAATGTTAGCAGAATACTCGCTTCCTAGATATTTTTGGGCTGAGGCGGTTAGCACTGCATGCTATGTTCTGAATAGGGTGAATGTGAGATCAAATTTGAATAAAACACCCTATGAGTTGCTAAAAGGTAGAACACCAAATTTGTCTCATTTACATGTATTTGGTTGCAAAGTGTTCATACATAATAATGGAAAATCTGCCTTAGGAAAATTTGATCCAAAATCAGATGAAGGAATTTTTGTTGGATATTCAAGTATTGAAAAATCTTATAGAGTATTCAACAAAAGAACTTTAGTCATTGAAGAAACCACACATGTTGTTTTTGATGAAAATAGAAAAAACATGGAAGAGCCAAAAGTTGTTGAAGAAGAAATTGAAGAAAACTCCCAAAAGATTGATAGATTAAATTTGGAAGAAAATGTGGAAGAAAATTTAGAAAGAGAAGACCCTTTGCCTAGAGATTTGAGATTTTCTAAAAATCACCCAAAGGAATTAATTATAGGTGAACCAAGTGAGGGTGTTAGAACTAGGCGTGGATTAAACAAGGAAGTCAATCATTCAGCCTTTATTTCAACTATTGAACCCACTAACATTGATCAAGCACTTTCAGATAAATTTTGGATATTGGCCATGCAAGAAGAGTTAAATCAATTTGTAAGAAATAAAGTTTGGGAACTAACTACAAGGCCAAAAGATCAAAGTGTTGTTGGAACCAAGTGGGTGTTCAAAAATAAAATGAATGACTCAGGAGTAGTCATTAGAAATAAGACTAGATTAGTAGCTAAGGGGTATAATCAAATTGAAGGAATTGATTTTGAGGAAACTTTTGCCCCTGTAGCTAGACTTGAAGCAATTAGGGTTTTACTAGCCTTTGCCTGTTTTAAAGGTTTTAAATTGTTTCAAATGGATGTTAAAAGTGCCTTTTTAAATGGAGTAATTGAAGAAGATGTTTTTCTAGAACAACCTCCAGGTTTTGAAAATTCTAAATTTCCAAATCATGTTTTCAAATTAAAAAAGGCATTATATGGATTGAAACAGGCACCTAGGGCTTGGTATGAGAGGTTAAGCACCTTCCTACTTGAAAGATCTTTTGAAAAAGGAAGTGTGGATACAACTCTCTTTTTAAGGAAAATTGGAAAGGATATACTTATTGTTCAAATTTATGTGGATGACATCATCTTTGGATCTTCAAATAAACATCTTTGTGATGATTTTTCTAAAACAATGAGTAGTGAATTCGAAATGAGTCTAATGGGAGATTTAAATTACTTTCTAGGATTTAGCATTAAGCAACTTGAGGAAGGTAATTTTCTTAGTCAAACCAAATATATTAAGGACATCCTCAAAAAATATGAAATGGACTATGCTAAACCTGTTAGTACACCAATGAGTTCTTCAGTTCAGTTGGATAAGGACCTTAAGGGAAAATCTGTTGATCAAAAGAAATTTAGAGGGATAATTGGATCTTTACTTTACTTGACTGCTAGCCGACCAGATATTATGTTTAGTGTTTGCCTATGTGCTAGATTTCAATCAGATCCAAAAGAATCACATTTGACAGCAGTGAAAAGGATTTTAAGATATTTACTAGGAACTCAAAACTTAGGAATTTGGTATCCTAAGTTTAGCTCTTCATTTGAAATTATTGGTTACTCAGATTCTGACTTTGCAGGCTGTAGAGTGGATAGGAAAAGCACTTCTGGAACATGTCAATTCATTGGAAATTCATTAGTTTCATGGTCTAGTAGAAAACAAAATTCAGTGGCACTATCTACTGCAGAAGCAGAATACATTGCATTAGGAAGTTGTGTGGCACAAGTACTTTGGTTAAAACAACAGTTGATTGACTTAGGATTAACTATAGGCACTATTCCAATTTATTGTGACAATACTAGTGCTATTTGCATTTCAAAAAATCCTATTCAATATTCTAGAACCAAACACATCGATATAAGGCATCATTTCATAAGGGATCATGTATCCAAAGGAGAAATTGAACTCATACATGTTTCAACTGAAAATCAACTTGCAGACATTTTTACAAAACCTTTAGCCTTTGATACCTTCAGTACTTTAAGAACAAGGCTTGGTGTTATTGATTTGAATGCTTAACTAAAATGTCTTTGTAACATTGATACTTGTTGTGTTTTGTTTTTGTAATTTTGTGAATTTTGTGTGTTTTTAATGAATTGTTTTTGGATTTATGATTTTGTTTTATGTTTTCTGTGTTCTTGATTGTTTTTGTTGATTTTGTTAATTTAAAAAATTCAAAATTAAAAATTTTTTTTGGAGGAAATCTTCCAGGACGAAATATTTTCGTACGGGACAATGTGTAAAAAAAACAGTTTGCGCGAATTTAAACCGTTTTGAGAGCAGTTTTTTATTGGATCGTCTGTACGATTTGTGATCGTCCAGGATGAATTTTTTTTTCTCAAACGTCGGGACGATTGAATGCAGCGGTTGAGTGGATAAGACAGTTTTTAATACGAACTTCGTCTGTACGAAATTTTCGTTCGTCCAGACGAACATGTGTCGGTTCATTGTAGGGGACGGTTTTCAAGAGTCATTAAAACGAAACACTTTTCGATCGTCTTTACGAAATTTTTTCGTCTGTACGATCGGTCAAGTCAAAAAGCCTGTACGAAGGGACGCATCGTAAGTTGTGTTGAATACGAAAAGCCGTTACATTTTGGATGAATTGGATCGTATGTACGAAATGACTTCGTCCAGACGAACTATAATTTTTCGTCCAGGACGAATATTTTCGTCCAGGACGAACGTATCGTTTTTCTTTAAATATGAAGGCTTTCAAACTTGACAAACACACTTTCAAACTTCTTTTTCAATCCCTTTCAACATCAAATCAACAATGGCCTCCTCTAGCAAAAGACAAAAGGTTTTGGTGAGAAAACCTAATAGTAATGCCCCAGACAACTTTCTTTCCAAGGCAAATGAGGAATCTTTTCCTCGTTTTGCATCCGCAAAAATCACTCCGTCTCGCATTCTTATCCAAACAGAGTTGAAATTTCGGGTATTGCACCTCTTCGCCTCAACCCAAATTCAGTTCATTCTTTCTCTCGCCCACTTCTATAATAAGCAAACCTACCATTACTTTCTAGCCAACATGAGTTTCAATTCTGACCACTCTATCATTAGTTCTTTTGTTTTTAAGAAAAAAGTTGAGATCACCAAGCACGACCTTGGTGCATTTTTAAACTTAAGAACTGAAGGATATAGAGCCCACACCCTAATATCAGAAAACACCTTCAAATGGTTTGAAATCAATAGGGTGATTAGAGAGATAGGCATAACCTATCATGTTGCTAGAGTATCTGGTATGACCCAAGATGCCCGAATCATCCAGCATATCCTTAGATCCTCAATTATTCCTAAAGCTCGTGATAGGATTAACATTACTCCTCTCCTTTCTGTTCTAACCTTTTTAATCATGAAAAGACATCCTATTGACGAAGCCCAACTCATCATAGACCATATCTATGGGCTTTCAGAAATAGGACATGCTGATTAGAAGAGGAAGAAGAACATTTCATTAGGGCACTTATAGTGCATCCTGATGAAGAATATGAAGAGCCAGTTTACTATAACGATGCATCATTCAGATTGCTCTTCAAGGAGGAAAAAGAAAAAGAAAAAGCACATGCTAGTGCTTCAGAAGATGAAGAAGAAGAAGGAGTGCAAGGTTCTGCTTCTCAATCAGATTACCAGAATCTGATTGAGAGATTTGATAGACTAGAGACTCACATTGATCAAAGGTTTGATCAATTTGATGCTCAACTTACTCAGCAGCAACATGACATTGGTAATATTAAAGATGAAGTTCATGAAATAAATACCAATAAAATGTTGATGGCCTCCTACTTCAACCTATTTGGCGGCATTCCTCCTCCTCCTCCAGAACAGTAGAAATTGTTTTTATGTGTGTCTGTTGTATTTTTTTTTATCGTGTCTGTTTTATTGTTCAGTGTTTGTTTTTAAGTTGTTTTTTTCTTTTTAAGTTCAATGTTTTTTTATGTAATTCGTTTTTTTTAATATAAATGAAAGTATGTTTTTATTAGATTTGTTTTGAAATGTGGCTAATGTTTATGAATTTCATTAGTATTTTTTTAATCTACATAGTGCTTAAATTCGATTGTAATTTGAGATTATCTATATTAGAAAATCTAGACTTTCTAAATTTATAATTTGTTTATAACTTGTTGTAATTAGAACTTTTAAATTCATGTGTATTCATTTAGACTACATAAAAGTTAATATTGTTATTGCAATTTTGATGATTTCTTATTTTGTATTTCTATGCTCAAATGATATTTATGCACCTAGAAATATTTGAAATTTTAGATTATAGATTTTGGAAAGAATTGGTCAAATTACTCTTGAACATTGTACAAATGTACAAAAATCAAAAGCAATTCACAAAAATTTGCAAAGTGAAAAAGAGGCACAAAATAAGCCCAACCAAAGAAAAATGAACAAAAATATGCTACAAAACTTTGAAAAGATGTGCAAAGCACCACATGAGGTAATTATCTTCTTTCCAAATTCGTTCAATCTCTTAATTCATGTTGATCTAATGTTCATTTATATTCTATTGAACTTTGAAATATAGAATTTTTTTTTACATCTCACTTGTAATGATTTTCAATAATCAAAATATCTAAATTGAATCATGTCTTTGATAAATTCTTCTTACTTACAATGTTATATCATTTCATAAATTTTATGAATTTCTATGATTGACCTAATATCTTTAGTTTAAAATTGCATACCCTATGTCAAATCACAATTTAGATTAAATTTTAACAATGAATTTCATATAATTATTTACATTTCTTGTCTTTTTCTTCTTCACTTTTTGTTGCTGTCAAAAAGGGGGAGAAATTATTATGTTTGGGTTTTTGTGGTTTATTATGTTTGTATTTTTGTGGTTTGTGTTTTCTATTTTTAATTGTTCTGTTTGCAAGTTTTTTATTTGTTTGTGTTAAAAAACAAAAATATTATTCTTTAAATATTGTTCTTTAATGCCTCCTTATTTTAATGTACTCATAAATTCAGGGGGAGTTTAGGAGATAAGAGATTTGTTTTAACTTGAAACCATACTAATAATAATTGTTATGCCATCATCAAAAAGGGGGAGATTGTTTGAATAGTTGTTATTTGAATGATTTATATTTATGCAACTTATGTAGTTTTGATGATTACAAACATTATTGTTCAAATGTATAGTTATCTCCTAACAATTTCAGAAAATTTGCACTTGCTCTTGTGTGTACTAACATTTCGGGAAAATCAGACTCCAGACTACAAAAACTTCAAATCAAATTCAACATATGATATTTTGTTTATTTGAAGTTTGTCTTTTCTTTGAATTAATTTTGAAAGGGAGTGATTGTAATTGAGTGAATAAAATCTCACACACATAAATAAGGAGATCTTGAAATTCTATATTGATCGTACAGGACGATATTTATCGTACTGGACAATCTGTCAGTTATCTCCTATAGAGCACTTGGAACGAATAGGAACTTGCTTGAAAAAAAAAAATTTCTTAGTCCTATTCGTCCAGGACGAATTTTATTTTTGTCCCGGACGATGGGTTCTCTGTAAAATTTTCGTCCAGACGAATTTTACCATCGTAAGAGGCGACCAGTCCTCTGGAAAATTTTCGTCCAGACGAAAATAAATATCGTACAGGACGATCAGCTCTCTGGAAAATTATCGTCCAGAGGAAAACAAATTATCGTCCGCGGCGATTGGTTCTCTAGAAAATTTTCGTCCAGACGAAATAAATAATCGTCCAGGACGATCGGCTCTCTGGAAAATTTTTGTCCAGACGAACATATTTTCGTCCAAACGATAAACCGACTTAGAACAGTTTTCAGCAGTTTCTAGAACCGACCTTGTAATAACTGTTCGTACTGGACAAACCTAGTTTGTATAGGACGATCAGCTGTACGAAGTCATTTCGTACACATATACAACTTGGGTCATTTCAGATCGTTTAAGTAATATCGTCCAGGACGATCCAGGATCGTACAGGACGATCCACTGCGTACAGAATTGGAAATTTGCAGTTTTTGGGCGGTTTCTCTTGTCTTTTATATAAATAGTCCAAATTAGACTGCCACCCAATCTCTTTGTCATTTGATCTTCGTGCTGTTTGAATAGTTGCTATTTGAATGATTTATATTTGTGCAACTTATGTAGTTTTGATGATTCCAAACATTATTGTTCAAATGTATAGTTATCTCCTATCAATTTCAGAAGATTTGCACTTGCTCTTGTGTGTACTAACATTTCAGGAAAATCAGACTCCAGACTACGAAAACTTCAAATCAAATTCAAACATGAGATATTTTGTTTATTTGAAGTTTGTCTTTTCTTTGAATTAATTTTGAAAGGGAGTGATTGTAATTGAGTGAATAAAATCTCACACACACAAATAAGGAGATCTTGAAATTCTATACTGATCGTACAGGATGATATTTATCGTACTGGACGATCTGTCAGTTATCTCCTATAGAGCATTTGGAACGAATAGGAACTTGCTTTGAAAAATTTTTCTAAGTCCTATTCGTCCATGACGAATTTTAATATCGTCCCGGACGATGTGTTCTCTGTAAAATTTTCGTCCAGACGAATTTTAACATCGTACGAGGCGACCAGTGCTCTGGAAAATTTTCGTCCCGACGAAAATAAATATCGTACCGGACGAACAGCTCTCTGGAAAATTTTCGTCCAGACGAAACAAAATTATCGTCCGCGGTGATTGGTCCTCTGGAAAATTTTCGTCCAGACGAAATAAATAATCGTCCAGGACGATCGGCTCTCTGGAAAATTTTCGTCCAGACGAACATATTTTCGTCCAAACGATAAACCGACTTAGAACAGTTTTCAGCAGTTTCTAGAACCGACCTTGTAATAACCGTTCGTACTGGACGAACCTAGTTCGTACAGGACGATCAGCTGTACGAAGTCATTTCGTACACATATACAAATTGGGTCGTTTCAGATCGTTTAAGTAAAATCGTCCAGGACGATCCAGGATCGTACGGGACGATCCACTGCGTACAGAATTGAAAATTGCAGTTTTTGGGCGGTTTTTCATGTCTTTTGTATAAATAGTCCAAATTAGACTGCCACCCAATCTTTTTGTCATTTGATCTTCGTGCCTCTTGAGAGAATAGCCAAGGAGAGAGAGTGGAAGAGAGCTTTCAAAGGAGGATTCCTACCATTGGAGCGAGAAGGCTTCACTTGGATTGCTAAGGTAAGAGTCTCTACTTGTGAAATTGGATTTCTTCACTCTTTTTCTTTCTTCCTTCTAGATTCTTGTGAGAAGATCATTCAAGAAGGTCCGGTTCTCTGCCGACACTTGGAGAGTGTGAACAGACGTGGGTTCTCTGCCTACACTAGGAGAGTGTAAAAGGAAGAAGGTTCTCTGCCTACACTTGGAGAGTGTGAACAGCCGTAGGGTTCTCTGCCCACACTAGGAGAGTGTGAAAGGACGACGGTTCTCTGCCAGCACTGTGGATTGTGTAAAAGGACGACGGTTCTCTGCCGCACCGGGTAGTGGTGAAAAGAGTGTTTTGTACAGGCTTCTCCGCCTTGCTGTGGGTGCTAAAGGAGAGTCACTTTGTGGTATTAGTGCAATACTCAGAGGGTGCCTCTGAGGAGTGGATGTAGGTCTGGTTATAGACCGAACCACTATAAATCTGGTGTCATTTACTTTATTGCTTTTACGTTTCCGCACTTTAAATTTCAGTTTTAACAACTCTGTGGTTGAAAAACATTTTTCTACAAACTTTAAAAGAAAATTTTATTTCGGTTCAACTTTATCATTAAGAGGGTTTAAAATTTTTAAACCTACCAATTCACCCCCCTCTTGGTAGCCGTGGGACATTTACTTAGGCTTAACAACCTAATTACTGGACTCAACAAGTGGTATCAGAGCATAGTTTCAAAATCATAAGTTTGAACTACTTTTTGATTAACGTAGATGGCTACATTTGGAAACCGAAACACACCTGAGGGTTACTCTATCACTAGACCTCCACTGTTTGACAATATTCCTTTTGATTTTTGAAAAACACGCATGTCTACTTTCTTACAGTCACTTGATTATCGCATGTGGATGCTAGTCCAGGAAGGTTACTCAAAACCAACTAGATTAGTTGATGGAATTAGGGTAGATACATCCTATGCAGATTGGACTATAGAAGAACGTGACTTAGCACAATTAAAAAATGTTTAAATAGCTTCTTTTGTGCTTTAAAATCTGAAGACTACATGCGAGTTTCCACTTGTAAAAGCGGAAAAGACATATGGGATAGACTTTGTATTACTTATGAAGGGACAAATGAGGTTAAGCAATCAAGACTCAATATCTTGTTACATGACTACGAATTATTTCGCATGAAACCTAATGAATCTATATCTGACATGTACACAAGATTCACTCAAATTGTCACCTCTTTGCATGCACTTGGTAGGGAATTAACTAATGCTGAAATGGTTAATAAGATTCTTCATTGTTTACCTACTGCATACGATGCTAAAATTACTGTAATTACAGAGTCAAAAGATCTGAACATTTATTCTATTGACAATCTTCTTGGTTCACTCATTGCTTACGAGCAAGGAGTAAGTCAAAGAAAGATTGATGCAGGTGAACCAAGAAAGGACAAGAATATTGCACTAAATGTGGAAGAGTCAGAAAGTGAACACTCACAACCTGAGGATGAAGATGATATAGCACTGATGACTAGACAATTCAAAAGCTTTTTAAAGAGGAAGCAGAAGAGACGCCAGCAATGGAATAGAGGTAAGTATAACAGAAATGGCAAGGTTTCTAATGAAGTGATTTGTTATGAATGCAGGAAACCAGGTCATATAAAGACTGATTGTCCAAAACTCAAAGCCACTCCTAGCAAGGAGAAGGTAGAGGAGAAACCAATGGTAAAGAAGGGCAAGAAGAAGTTTCAAAAGGCTTTTTGGGCGGACTCAGCTTCAGACTCATCTGAGACTGAAAAAGAAGAAGAAGTCACCAACCTTTGCTTGATGGCAGATAAATCTGAACAATCAGATCAAGAAGAGGTATGTGATTTAACTTATAATGAATTGTTTGAAGTTTCTGAACACATGCATGATGCATATAGGAAAACAAAAAAGATGCATGCTAGTTTAGTTTTAGAATTGGAAGAGCTTAATAAGGAACACGAAATCCTTAGGAAAGATCATGCTTTAATTGATAGCAACCACATGAAACTACTTGATGAATATGATGACTTGAATAAAAATTTTGAGAATTTAAAATCATCCTATGCTGAACTTGAAAAAGAATTTAAGAAATTTAAGGATGAATCTGAGCACAAGACATATAGAGTCAATTATACAAATCGAATCTTGGAGGAAATGAATTCATTTTACAAACTTACTATAAGAGCTCTCGAGGATAATAGGAACCCCCCTAAACTTGAAGATTTTACAAATCCTAAATATTATCCTAAATTCATGAAATCCCTTAGAAGACAATCATATGAAAGAAAACATAGGAATATTTTTCCTAATGTTAAATGTAACAATTGTGGATTTTTGGGACATATATCTCACACCTGCACTTTAAAGATGAAACCTAATTTGGTGTGGAGAACTAAGATGCATAAACCTAGACATATCACACATGCATCTGATTATAAATTTCATAAAGGTGAACCCAAACTAGTTTGGGTTCCCAGGTCTAACATTTGAGAATTTTGCAGGTATACTCTCACACAAGACCTCGTGAGAGTATATGGTACCTGGACAGCGGATGTTCTAAGCACATGACTGGAGATACTGCTCAATTCATAACGCTGGAAGCCAGGAGTGAAGGCAAGGTTACACTTGGAGATAATACCACAAAGAAAGTGGTTGGATCATGTATGATTGGAAATTTGAAAAATTTTTCATAGACAATGTTTTATTAGTTGAAGGCTTAAAACATAATTTGCTTAGCATAAGTCAGCTATGTGATAAGGGCTATAATGTAAAATTTTTACCTACTAGCTGCATAATTAGCCTAAATGGGAAAATTGTTTTAAATGGAAAAAGGGTGAACAATGTCTACATGCTAGATTTAAATTGTATTCAATCTCCTACTGCTTTTTGTTTGAAAACTGTTTCTGATGAATCATGGCTTTGGCATAGGAGACTTTGTCATTCTAGTATGAAAAATCTTAGAAAAATTACCCAAAAGAATTTGGTGAGAGGAATACCTAAACTAGACTTTACTAAGGACCATCTATGTGATGCATGTCAACTAGGAAAACAAGTGAAGTCCTCTTTTAAGTCCAATAAAGATCTTAGGACCAGTAAACCTTTAGAAATTCTTCACATGGATCTTTTTGGACCTGTAAGCACTGTTAGTCTAGGAGGAAAGGTATATGGATTTGTTATAGTAGATGATTTTTCAAGATTCACCTGGGTTAAATTTCTTTTTCATAAGAGTGAATCATTTGAGGAATTCAGAAATTTTTCAACTTGGATACAAAAAAAACTAGGATGTGAAATAATTTCTATACAAAGTGATCATGGAGGAGAATTTGAAAATGAAAGATTTGAAGATTTCTGTAAAGAAAAGGGGATTGATCACAATTTTTCTGCACCTAGAACTCCTCAACAAAATGGAGTAGTTGAAAGAAAGAACAGAACATTAATAGAAGCCGCCCGAGCAATGTTAGCAGAATACTCACTTCCTAGATATTTTTGGGCTGAGGCGGTTAGCACTGCATGCTATGTTCTGAATAGGGTGAATGTGAGATCAAATTTGAATAAAACACCCTATGAGTTGCTAAAAGGTAGAACACCAAATTTGTCTCATTTGCATGTATTTGGTTGCAAGGTGTTCATACATAATAATGGAAAATCTGCCTTAGGAAAATTTGATCCAAAATCAGATGAAGGAATTTTTGTTGGATATTCAAGTGTTGGAAAATCTTATAGAGTATTCAACAAAAGAACTTTAGTCATTGAAGAAACCACACATGTTGTTTTTGATGAAAATGGAAACATGGAAGAGCCAAAAGTTGTTGAAGAAGAAATTGAAGAAAACTCCCAAAAGATTGATAGATTAAATTTGGAAGAAAATGTGGAAGAAAATTTAGAAAGAGAAGACCCTTTGCCTAGAGATTTGAGATTTTCTAAAAACCACCCAAAGGAATTAATCATAGGTGAACCAAGTGAGGGTGTTAGAACTAGGCGTGGATTAAACAAGGAAGTCAATCATTCAGCCTTTATTTCAACTGTTGAACCCACTAACATTGATCAAGCACTTTCAGATGAATTTTGGATATTGGCCATGCAAGAAGAGTTAAATCAATTTGTAAGAAATAAAGTTTGGGAACTAACTACAAGGCCAAAAGATCAAAGTGTTGTTGGAACCAAGTGGGTGTTCAAAAATAAAATGAATGACTCAGGAGTAGTCATTAGAAATAAGGCTAGATTAGTAGCTAAGGGGTATAATCAAATTGAAGGAATTGATTTTGAGGAAACTTTTGCCCCTGTAGCTAGACTTGAAGCAATTAGGGTTTTACTAGCCTTTGCCTGTTTTAAAGGTTTTAAATTGTTTCAAATGGATGTCAAAAGTGCCTTTTTAAATGGAGTAATTGAAGAAGATGTTTTTGTAGAACAACCTCCAGGTTTTGAAAATTCTAAATTTCCAAATCATGTTTTCAAATTAAAAAAGGCATTATATGGATTGAAACAGGCACCTAGGGCTTGGTATGAGAGGTTAAGCACCTTCCTACTTGAAAGATCTTTTGAAAAAGGAAGTGTGGATACAACTCTCTTTTTAAGGAAAATTGGAAAGGATATACTTATTGTTCAAATTTATGTGGATGACATCATCTTTGGATCTTCAAATAAACATCTTTGTGATGATTTTTCTAAAACAATGAGTAGTGAATTTGAAATGAGTCTAATGGGAGATTTAAATTACTTTCTAGGATTTAGCATTAAGCAACTTGAGGAAGGTACTTTTCTTAGTCAAACCAAATATATTAAGGACATCCTCAAAAAATATGAAATGGACAATGCTAAACCTGTTAGTACACCAATGAGTTCTTCAGTTCAGTTGGATAAAGACCTTAAGGGAAAATCTGTTGATCAAAAGAAATTTAGAGGGATAATTGGATCTTTACTTTACTTGACTGCTAGCCGACCAGATATTATGTTTAGTGTTTGCCTATGTGCTAGATTTCAATCAGATCCAAAAGAATCACATTTGACAGCAGTGAAAAGGATTTTAAGATATCTACTAGGAACTCAAAACTTAGGAATTTGGTATCCTAAGTTTAGCTCTTCATTTGAAATTATTGGTTACTCAGATTCTGACTTTGCAGGCTGTAGAGTGGATAGGAAAAGCACTTCTGGAACATGTCAATTCATTGGAAATTCATTAGTTTCATGGTCTAGTAGAAAACAAAATTCAGTGGCACTATCTACTGCAGAAGCAGAATACATTGCATTAGGAAGTTGTGTGGCACAAGTACTTTGGTTAAAACAACAGTTGATTGACTTAGGATTAACTATAGGCACTATTCCAATTTATTGTGACAATACTAGTGCTATTTGCATTTCCAAAAATCCTATTCAACATTCTAGAACCAAACACATTGATATAAGGCATCATTTCATAAGGGATCATGTATCCAAAGGAGAAATTGAACTCATACATGTTTCAACTGAAAATCAACTTGCAGACATTTTTACAAAACCTTTAGCCTTTGATACCTTCAGTACTTTAAGAACAAGGCTTGGTGTTATTGATTTGAATGCTTAACTAAAATGTCTTTGCAACATTGATACTTGTTGTGTTTTGTTTTTGTAATTTTGTGAATTTTGTGTGTTTTTAATGAATTGTTTTTGGATTTATGATTTTGTTTTATGTTTTCTGTGTTTTTGATTGTTTTTGTTAATTTTGTTAATTTAAAAAAAAAATTCAAAATTAAAATTTTTTTTGGAGGAAATCGTCCAGGACGAAATATTTTCGTACGGGACGATGTGTAAAGAAACAGTTTGCGCGAATTTAAACCGTTTTGAGAGCAGTTTTTTATTGGATCGTCTGTACGATCTGTGATAGTCCAGGACGAATTTTTTTTTCCTCAAACGTCGGGACGATTGAATGGAGCGGTTGAGTGGATAAGACAGTTTTTATTACGAACTTCGTCTGTACGAAATTTTCGTTCGTCCAGACGAACATGTGTCGGTTCATTGTAGGGGACGGTTTTCAAGAGTCATTAAAACGAAACACTTTTCGATCGTCTGTATAAAATTTTTTCGTCTGTACGATCGGTCAAGTCAAAAAGCCTGTACGAAGGGACGCATCGTAAGTTGTGTTGAATACGAAAAGCCGTTACATTTTGGATGAATTGGATCGTCTATACGAAATGACTTCGTCCAGACGAACTATAATTTTTCGTCCAGGACAAATATTTTCGTCCAGGACGAACATATCGTTTTTCTTTAAATATGAAGGCTTTCAAACTTGACAATCACACTTTCAAACTTCTTTTTCAATCCCTTTCAACATCAAATCAACAATGGCCTCCTCTAGCAAAAGACAAAAGGTTTTGGTGAGAAAACCTAATAGGAATGCCCCAGACAACTTTCTTTCCAAGGCAAATGAGGAATCTTTTCCTCGTTTTGCATCCACAAAAATCACTCCGTCTCGCATTCTTATCCAAACAGAGTTAAAATTTTGGGTATTGCACCTCTTCGCCTCAACCCAATTTCAGTTCATTCTTTCTCTCGCCCACTTCTACAATAAGCAAACCTACCATTACTTTCTAGCCAACATGAGTTTCAATTCTGACCACTCTATCATTAGTTCTTTTGTTTTTAAGAAAAAAGTTGAGATCACCAAGCACGACCTTGGTGCATTTTTAAACTTAAGAACTGAAGGATATAGAGCCCACACCCTAACATCAGAAAACACCTTCAAATGGTTTGAAATCAATAGGGTGATTAGAGAGACAGGCATAACCTATCATGTTGCTAGAGTATCCGGTATGACCCAAGATGCCCGAATCATCCAGCATATCCTTAGATCCTCAATTATTCCTAAAGCTGGTGATAGGATTAACATTACTCCTCTCCTTTCTGTTCTAACCTTTTTAATCATGCAAAGACATCCTATTGACGAAGCCCAACTCATCATAGACCATATCTATGGGCTTTCAGAAATAGGACATGTAGATCAGAAGAGGAAGAAGAACATTTCATTGGGGCACTTAATTACTTATATTTTGGAAAAGAAGTACAATATAGTGCATCCTGATGAAGAATATGAAGAGCCAGTTTACTATAACGATGCATCATTCAGACTGCTCTTCAAGGAGGAAAAAGAAAAAGGAAAAGCACATGGCAGTGCTTCAGAAGAAGAAGAAGAAGAAGGAGTGCAAGCTTCTGCTTCTCAATCAGATTACCAGAATCTGATTGAGAGATTTGATAGACTAGAGACTCACATTGATCAAAGGTTTGATCAATTTGATGCTCAACTTACGCAGCAGCAACATGACATTGGTAATATTAGAGATGAAGTTCATGAAATAAATACCAATGTAATGTTGATGGCCTCCTACTTCAACCTCTTTGGCGGCATTCCTCCTCCTCCTCCTCCAGAACAGTAGAAGTGTTTTTTTTATGTGTGTCTGTTGTTTTTTTTTGTTGTTCGTTGTTTTGTTTTTTATCTTATATGTGTTATTGTGATTGTTTTTATGTTTTTGTTTAAGTTCAATGTTTTTTTTTATGTAATCTTTTTTTTAATCAATGAAAGTTTGTTTTTTATTAGATTTGTTTTGAAATGTGGCTAATGTTTATGAATTTCATTAGTATTTTTTTTAATCTACATAGTGCTTAAATTCGATTGTAATTTAAAATTATCTATATTAGAAAATCTAGACTTTCTAAATTTATAATTTGTTTATAACTTGTTGTAATTAGAACTTTTAAATTCATGTCTATTCATTTAGACTACATAAAAGTTAATATTGTTATTGCAATTTTGATGTTTTCTTATTTTGTATTTCTATGCTCAAATGATATTTATGCACCTAGAAATATTTGAAATTTTAGATTATAGATTTTGGAAAGAATTGGTCAAATTACTCTTGAACATTGTACAAATGTACAAAAATCAAAAGCAAGTCACAAAAATTTGCAAAGTAAAAAAAAAGAGGCACAAAATAAGCCCAACCAAAAAAAATGCACAAAAATGTGCTCCAAAACTTTGAAAAGATGTGCAAAGCACCACATGAGGTAATTCTCTTCTTTCCAAATTCGTTTAAATCTCTTAATTCAAGTTGATCTAATGTTCATTTATATTCTATTGAACTTTGAAATATAGAATTTTTTCTTACATCTCACTTGTAATGATTTTCAATAATCAAAATGTCTAAATTGAATCATGTCTTTGATAAATTCTTCTTACTTACAATGTTATATCATTTCATAAATTTTATGAATTTCTATGATTGATCTAATATCCTTAGTTTAAAATTGCATACCCTATGTCAAATCACAATTTAGATTAAATTTTAAAAATGAATTTCATATTATTATTTACATTTCTTGTCTTTTTCTTCTTCACTTTTTGTTGCTGTCAAAAAGGGGGAGAAATTATTATGTTTGTGTTTTTTGTGTTTTTGTGCTTTTGTGGTTTGTGTTTTCTATTTTTAATTGTTCTGTTTGCAAGTTTTTTATTTGTTTGTGTAAAAAATTTTTGAAAAACAAAAATATTATTCTTTAAATATTGTTCTTTAATGCCTCCTTATTTTAATGTACTCATAAATTCAGGGGGAGTTTAGGAGATAAGAGATTTGTTTTAACTTGAAACCATACTAATAATAATTGTTTTGCCATCATCAAAAAGGGGGAGATTGTTTGAATAGTTGCTATTTGAATGATTTATATTTGTGCAACTTATGTAGTTTTGATGATTCCAAACATTATTGTTCAAATGTATAGTTATCTCCTAACAATTTCAGAAGATTTGCACTTGCTCTTGTGTGTACTAACATTTCAGGAAAATCAGACTCCAGACTACGAAAACTTCAAATCAAATTCAAACATGAGATATTTTGTTTATTTGAAGTTTGTCTTTTCTTTGAATTAATTTTGAAAGGGAGTGATTGTAATTGAGTGAATAAAATCTCACACACATAAATAAGGAGATCTTGAAATTCTATACTGATCGTACAGGATGATATTTATCGTACTGGACGATCTGTCAGTTATCTCCTATAGAGCATTTGGAACGAATAGGAAATTGCTTTGAAAAATTTTTCTAAGTCCTATTCGTCCAGGACGAAGTTTAATATCGTCCCGGACGATGTGTTCTCTGTAAAATTTTCGTCCAGACAAATTTTACCATCGTACGAGGCGACCAGTGCTCTGGAAAATTTTCGTCCCGACGAAAATAAATATCGTATCGGACGAACAGCTCTCTGGAAAATTTTTGTCCAGACGAAACAAAATTATCGTCCGCGGCGATTGGTCCTCTGGAAAATTTTCGTCCAGACAAAATAAATAATCGTCCAGGACGATCGGCTCTCTGGAAAATTTTCGTCCAGACGAACATATTTTCGTCCAAACGATAAACTGACTTAGAACAGTTTTCAGCAGTTTCTAGAACCGACCTTGTAATAACCGTTCGTACTGGACGAACCTAGTTCGTACAGGACGATCAGCTGTACGAAGTCATTTCGTACACATATACAAATTGGGTCGTTTCAGATCGTTTAAGTAAAATCGTCCAGGACGATCCAGGATCGTACGGGACGATCCACTGCGTACAGAATTGAAAATATGCAGTTTTTGGGCAGTTTTTCATGTCTTTTGTATAAATAGTCCAAATTAGACTGCCACCCAATCTTTTTGTCATTTGATCTTCGTGCCTCTTGAGAGAATAGCCAAGGAGAGAGAGTGGAAGAGAGCTTTCAAAGGAGGATTCCTACCATTGGAGCGAGAAGGCTTCACTTGGATTGCTAAGGTAAGAGTCTCTACTTGTGAAATTGGATTTCTTCACTCTTTTCTTTCTTCCTTCTAGATTCTTGTGAGAAGATCATTCAAGAAGGTCCGGTTCTCTGCCGACACTTGGAGAGTGTGAACAGACGTGGGTTCTCTGCCTACACTAGGAGAGTGTAAAAGGAAGAAGGTTCTCTGCCTACACTTGGAGAGTGTGAACAGCCGTAGGGTTCTCTGCCCACACTAGGAGAGTGTGAAAGGACGACGGTTCTCTGCCAGCACTGTGGATTGTGTAAAAGGACGACGGTTCTCTGCCGCACCGGGTAGTGGTGAAAAGAGTGTTTTGTACAGGCTTCTCCGCCTTGCTGTGGGTGCTAAAGGAGAGTCACTTTGTGGTATTAGTGCAATACTCAGAGGGTGCCTCTGAGGAGTGGATGTAGGTCTGGTTATAGACCGAACCACTATAAATCTGGTGTCATTTACTTTATTGCTTTTACGTTTCCGCACTTTAAATTTCAGTTTTAACAACACTGTGGTTGAAAAACATTTTTCTACAAACTTTAAAAGAAAATTTTATTTCGGTTCAACTTTATCATTAAGAGGGTTTAAAATTTTTAAAACTACCAATTCACCCCCCTCTTGGTAGCCGTGGGACATTTACTTAGGCTTAACAACCTAATTACTGGACTCAACACGTGCCTCTTGAGAGAATAGCCAAGGAGAGAGTGGAAGGGAGCATTCAAAGGAGGATTCCTACCACTGGAGCGAGAAGGCTTCACTTGGATTGCTAAGGTAAGAGTCTCAACTTGTGAAATTGGATTTCTTCACTCTTTTCTTTCTTCCTTCTAGATTCTTGTGAGAAGATCATTCAAGGAGGTCCGGTTCTCTGTCGACACTTGGAGAGTGTGAACAGACGAGGGTTCTCTGCCCACACTAGGAGAGTGTAAAAGGAAGAAGGTTCTCTGCCTACACTTGGAGAGTGTGAACAGCCGTAGGGTTCTCTGCCCACACTAGGAGAGTGTGAAAGGATGACGGTTCTCTGCCAGCACTGTGGATTGTGTAAAAGGACGACGGTTCTCTGCCGCACCGGGTAGTGGTGAAAAGAGTGTTTTGTACAGGCTTCTCCGCCTTGCTGTGGGTGCTAAAGGAGAGTCACTTTGTGGTATTAGTGCAATACTCAGAGGGTGCCTCTGAGGAGTGGATGTAGGTCTGGTTATAGACCAAACCACTATAAATCTGGTGTCATTTACTTTATTGCTTTTACGTTTCCGCACTTTAAATTTCAGTTTTAACAACTCTGTGGTTGAAAAACATTTTTCTACTAACTTTAAAAGAAAATTTTATTTCGGTTCAACTTTATCATTAAGAGGGTTTAAAATTTTAAAAACTACCAATTCACCCCCCTCTTGGTAGCCCTGGGACATTTACTTAGGCTTAACAACCTAATTACTGGACTCAACAATTTCTTCAACAAATACAAGCCAAGCACACTAATGGAATGTATCTTATACTTTTAAGAATTCCCTAAGTTGATAATCCTAAAGAAAAAATTAGAGAAGTACTATAATGACTAAAATTAAATAAGTGATTGAACTCCTCTACTAACATTATAAACAGACTATCTATAAAAAAAACATAGAAATGGATTCAAGAATTGAGGCACTCAAAACCCTTGTGCTATTATTTAATGAATTGATGAGTGGCTTTGCTTGTAGATTGTGGCATGAACCTTTAAAACTTAGCACCGCAACACTGCTGATGGTTGATTACTGTAGCATCATTGTGTCATTCCCTTTGACTTGACAACATTGTAAATTGGCTTTATGTTGCTATATAGATAGAGATTGGACTTTGTTGTGCTGAATACTTCGATGCTATGGTGCTATCAAACAAAGGCTTATCTTTATGGGGCAGACTCCTCTAATGTTGTGGTATTATAGACTAGAGACTAGGCATTGCCATGTCCATATTTGGGTTCTCTAATGGTGTCAATGATGACACCACGGTTGTATTGTGTCCAATGCCACGATAGTATTGTTCCCAATGTCATGGTGTTGTACCATACTTGAAAATTTGTCTTATTTCATTTATTTTCTCCACTAACACAAAAGATAACACGTTTTTATTAGATAAATTAAAATATAAAACATAAAATTATTTACACTTATTAATAAGAAAATGTGCATTTTTAATATTTACTTGGATCATTATCATGCTTTATGCTAAAATCACCAAATAAATATTTAAAATCATCAAATATGCTATTTGGGTTGACATCATACTTTACACTGAGATCTCCAAATAAATATCTAAAATCATCATACATGAGCGTTCCTTCAAAAAAGGGAATGAAGCAACTTCTCTTTCAAATGTATGTAGATGGTTATCCAAAACATTTGGGACATTGCCTTCTCTAACATAATGAGACTTTGATGGTCAAGAAAGAAGATTCTTGTGACAACACACTCTAACATGTAAAGCTACAGGTACACAAATTCTTCTGTAACCTAAATTTTAAGGTTCAAATGGGTGAATTAGGTTGGATTCAACAAGCCCAATAATGGCCAAATAACTGTCAGCTTCATCTACTCAACAAACCTTAAGAAAGGATATAGAAGATAAACCCCACTTCATCAACATGTCAGTAGGGGCTGTTAGAAGCATAAAGTTTTATTTGCCTTGAAAAGTTCAAGTGGTCATAATCCATGAGATTCTTCAAATTGACCAAAGAGTTAAAGTTATAGTTGGATGATAAGAGCTATTAAATTCTATTAAAATAACTATTGAATGGGTGTAAGCTTAATAACTATTGAATGGGTATAAGTTCTACGATCTCAAACTATGAAGGTTCACTTCAAATAAAAAAACTTTGGCAAATCTAGCTTGAGGAGTGCATTTCCCCATAGCTCAAGTATAATGCCTAAAACGGCGTATGAGGTTAAACTCAATAAGCCATGATGTGGCCGAGTTGCTTGCCGCTTTGACTACTTAGAAAGCCATATCAAAAGTTATAGTAAAGGAATCCTCTTTTTAGCAGTTGGATGATAAGAGTTATTAAATCCTAAATAACCTAATATTATAACTTCAAGTGACCAAGATTAAAGTATTCTCATATGGTTAAAGGTCAAACTATTACCTACATTTGTAAATTCTCCAATAAGTCTGTTAAAGTATAAAGCGAAGGATTGAAGAAATTTGTCCAAAGTTCATATTATGCATAATGCTGAACCAAGAGGATTTTTGTCATTAACAAGTAAATTATACACAAAGCTTTGAACTTATGAACCCTCTCCAAAAGCCTATTATAAACCTAAAAAGGTTTAGGTGACCAAATCCTACTCTATAATTAAACCCGCCTAAGGAATAAGCAAAGGGATAAAGGTATGCAAATCTCCTAACAGCTCAATAAAGTAAATTAGGTAATCCTTCACTAATTTATATCCAATAAAATAGAGGCTAGAAGGAACCAAATTTGTAAAACTAAAGCTACTACTGTGAATAGAGTATAGCTGTTGATTCCAAGAGTGCCTAAAGCTATGACACTCACAACTTGCCCCAAAGATAGGGGGAATTTTAAATATTTATTTTTTTCGACATCACGTTATGTGCTAAGATCCTCAATTAAATATTTAAAATATTATAAAAAATTTCCAATATTACAAAAAAAAAAAGAGAAAAAATCCTCTATAAATATAATATATAATATTATAAGGTACATACTTAGTATAGAATATAATCAATGAACATGACTGAGTACATCACTTAAAAGAAGAGGAAAGAAGGGAAAACATATTAGAGGAGGCGATCTTGCATGTCCCTTAGCTGTGCAATAGTCTCTATCAGAATATGGTACACTACCTGAAAAGTGTGGAGCTCCTCTTCACCTTGTGTTAATACAATCTCAGCAGCTAAAATAGCATGGTCTAGCATCTTGTTCAACTGTAACTTGCTTCTAATGAGACAATCTCATCAATCATGCCCCTCCTAAAGATCTAACAGCCACTTTATCTCATAGCTCCTACTAGAAGTGCCCTGGTGATGCCTTCTAAGAGCCTGTTATGGTCAAACTAGTCATGGGTGACATCAGCTACTACCTGACACCTGCTGACCTCTATTATAACTCTAGTAGTGTAACTCCAATATGTATGATGGAGAGGGACCTCATCCATTTAATATGAAACCTGCATCGTGACATAAAGTCTCCCAATAGAGTAAATCGAAACTATTCACCCTAAGATGTGCCAATAGGGTTGTCAACTATGGTGGTAAAATGTTGCATAGTCTTAGGAGACCTAGGGTCAAGATGGGATATCAGATCCTGAAGGAAGTATACACAACTATAGTACATGTTATCATTCTAAGGGTTAAGAGCTGATGGAATGTGAGAGTGGATCTCTAATGTATAACCTGCCTATTTATGAATTGCATGAGAATACATAAATGATAAACATGAGAAAGAATAGAGCAATAATTTGTATGAAATAACATCAAAAAAAGACAAATACATACTTGAAGAAGAGCTCACAAAGTCAATAGGGAGACCCTATGGAAGGGATGCAAAGGCTATCGGGACTTACTCTAGAGTTGTCGGTGTATAAGAAAGCATATTAAAAACCTCTATTGGGGAAGTTATGCCTTTTTCAGATGACTTACCAGGCCAAAAAGATCCATAAGGTAAATTAGAAAAGAGAAATATGTAAAGGAATCTACTATGCCGTATTCGATGAAATATGGCATATTCCCTCCTTAGGAACTATCTCTAAGATTTCTTGAAGAAGAGAGTATGTCCATAAACATCCAAGGAGGTGTAGTGTGCTGAGAGCCTATATATATGAGAATATTGGGTTATCTTTGTATGATGCAAATCAAACACTGCATAATGTACCCAAACTAGAGAAGATGTGGTACCCTCAGTAGCAGCACAAGTCTCAACATGTCTCCTTAAATAAAAAATGAAGGAAATAAATAGAAATTTCTAGGAAAATGACTAAATAAATAATGAACAAATTAGATATAAACAAAAGAAAAAAGAAAGGGGTAAGAAGTTTACTTTTATCATCATTGAACCCTAAGGAGTCCAGTCGAGGTCTCTCGCCCCTTTGTACTACTAACACTACTACGCAACCCTCATACTTTCGAGCAGCATGCTCTAAGAAAGTGGTAAATGATAGCAGGACCTAAGTAAACCATTTGTAGTTGACACCTATCTAGCTAATTACATGAGCCAAGAAAAAAATGTAGCTCATACAAAGCTCAGCAAGTTGAACCACACTATAGCATCACCATAAAGTCTAGTCTCATGTGGAAAAGCCCCCTCCATATGTTTCACATCGGCTACCTCAGGAACCAGCGGACTCCGTTTATATGTGGTGGCCTAAAAAAATTCAAAATAATGAACCACCCTGTTTAACCGATGCCCTCCAATATTATGATAATGCTTGAGCGATGACACAACTAGCTTGAGCGCATGCTTATGAAGTACTTAGCCACTCTTAAAGTATGTCTCTTATGTAGTAAGACATATATGTCTCTATAGTAGAGCCCATATATAACAATTGTCACCCTCAAGTGAGCCAGTAATCTAATTATGTATGGTTAGTGAACTAGGAAAAAGTGGTCTAGTAACCATGTGCAAGGAAAAGAAGAAAACCTAAACCCACACTAACTCTAGGGTAAAAGAGGTTGTGATAGCAAAATGACCATATGGTATCCTTTCTCCAAGAAGTATACAGAAAACTTTAAGTAGAAAAAGGAGCCTTACATATACAAGTGAGCTAATATATATAGGTAGTGCTAGGTCTCATAGCTCAAGAGTGGTCTCCTCATAAGCGGTGCATAAAATACTGCATATTCTAAAGAGCAAAGTCAGAGCTAAAGAGAGATGTTGCCCCTGTGAAAGTTGGCTAGCTGCTAAAAGAACGTTACAACTTATATATCCTATTATGAGTAGAATTATGAAAGTAAAAAGCCAAGTAGCCAAAAACCCCTTAGTTCAACCTGATGCTTCTAATCCACTCACTAGGGTCCTCAAAAAAGTGTGTGAAAAGAGGGAAATTAGACAATTTACGTGAAGCGCCTCGACACAGTACCACTTAATGGGTCAAATGACTTTCATTCACCAAACAAACTGCACTTTTGTGATCAAAGCTTTGAATTTGACTAATAGGGATGCCTTTACAGTCAAATTAAAAGGGATGGTCAAAATCGGTGACTAATACCAAAATTTGATGTGTGACATTGCCTAAATGATTTTCGATCATGAAACAATTTTTTCTATTACACTCAAACCTTGATAATACTAATTAAAACTATATATTTTGTCCAAAGAAAATCATGCAATCATATCTGCATGAGTTTCAGGATACTTGTCCATAAATTTTGAGAGAATGGGTGCAAATCAAGATAAAGTTGAAATTTAGAGATCTGTTATTTAATGATAATAATTTATTATTATTATTATTAAAAATGAAATCAAAGAAAATTTGTTAACCATGTATCTACCAAAAATCTAGTCAAAATTCCCATAAATCTCATTGAAGCCTCTACCAGAGTAGGATGCAGCATCTCCTCTCTTAAATCCCTTAGCCTCGTCTCTATTATAGCTCTTTTGCTCACTATTAAAATGAGAAAGAAGCAAACACCCTTCACTTTTTTTTTTTTGTTTCCTCACTTGAAAGTATCCCTATTTGTATACCTCCATCCACTATGCTGGCCTCCAACAGCTATAAGCCAAGCCTCTACTCTTTTTTTATTCCAACAGATCAATCGATCCTTAATCCACGAAGCCCAAAACTGGCCTTAACTGGTGCCTATGTTGATAAAATCCTCATGAATCGAATAAGTCAAACCTCACATCCTTCACGTGATCCCTCTATAGTAGGAGATCTAACTCCAGGCTTTTGATCTAAACCCTCTCACAATCTACCTTGCTGATCCTAAAGCCATGCTCCAATCTCCTGTTCATAAATAGCTCCTACTCCAGTTCAGCCTCTTCCTTGGACACAAGCGCTTGATAAAACCCGATCTCCCAACCTCAATATTTTATCACCCTCTAAAGCCGACCAAGTTCCTCCCCTTACCCTACCTCCACCTCATAAATACCCTACAGCGAGCTTTACACAGCCTCCTCTCTTCCAACCACCAAACAACAAACAAGCACTACTTCAATTCCTCAAACAAGCCTAACAGCACTAGCAAAACCATTCCATTCTGCAAACCAAAATCACTATAGCAATATTTCAAAAAGAAGCCACTTCACAATCACTCACTTTATTCTACCTACTCCCTTCCTATCTTAATATTATTAGTATTACAATTTTTTATTATTACTAGCATTAATACTAGTATTATTATTATTTTTATTTTTATTAGTATTAGTTATAATATTATTATTATTATTATTTTAAAAAGAAAGAAAATAAGAGGAAAAAAACACTGGAAAAGAAGAAAAGAGGGATTTTTATGCATCCTAATAATCATCATTGACTTCAATAACACCACCATCATCACCTGTTGCTCAGGTATAAAATCCCCCCAAAATACTAACCCTCCAACAAAAATCCTATTTTTGACATTCATGGTGGGCTAGAGGACCTCTTATACATATTCTTCATAGCTTGGTGGGATGAAATATGGTGTGATGCTAATGGAAGGTAGGTAGGCCTTTTACATGCTCTTTATACTGTGTAGGGATAAAATTAAGTACTCATATATGTGCTTCAATGCATGTAGATAAAAAACTTTGTTTCAAAATTGGCACAACAAGTCCACTATTATCGGCGGACAAAATTTGATAGTAAAATAAAAATTCTGATGGAAAGAGGTTGTTTCCGATGACTTTCGTCGGAATTTCATACACCAGTTTTGTACGTGATGGAAAAACATTTCTGACATAAATAATACGCCGGAAAACTTTTCGATGCAAAATTGGCAGAAAAGTGGGTGACAGTTATGTCAATTTAATTTAACTTATTCCGACATTAAATACTCTGGAATTATCGATGTACTCTCCTACCAGTAATACCAGCAGAAGAAATGTCGTTAAATACATCGCAATGTAAATGGCAAACGTAACCAGCCTAGTATCCGCCAAAAATACCAGTGTAACTGGGATGTCTGAAATGATAATGAAAATCATTGTATCGTCATTTTTGATGGATTACCGTGGATATATCCATCGGAAACCTATTACAAAAACAAACAAAAAATTACCTTCACAGGAAGCAATAGGATTTCCATACCTGCAAACTATTACAAAAATTTCCAACATGGATTTGAAATAGTTCCAGCACTAATTAGCAGAAACTACAAAACAACACAAATTTCAACAGCATGGATTTCAACAACTTCAGCAAATACTCAAAAACATAAACATAAATATTACCAATTGTTCATAAACACCAACAAATATTCAAAAATATCATAAATCGCTTATTAACATCATACAATTCACCAAATAGTTTATTAACTAATAAAAGTTTATATGAAACTGAAAAAGCTAAATAACTACTTTTAATTCGTCGACTCATCCTCAGTTGGAGCTACCTCTTTTCCACTCAACTGCTCCCTCATTTTGTGTATTTCAACCAACAACTGATTTTGTTGCTTCTACATCTGCATCTATATCAATGCCTGCAACTGCACTTGCCAATCAGCTTGTGATTTCCTTAGTTGTTCTAGCTCCTCTTAAAGGGCAGTTATCTGTTGACTATATAAGGACTCATGTGAACTTGCTGCAAAGCTAGATCCAATAGAGGAAATCCGCTGTATGCTTGGGATTGCGAACCTAAATCATAAACTTTGTCATGTTACATCCCTCCTATGGCTTGCGACCAGATGCAGAACTCAGAATACTCTATAGAGCTGCCAAAAGAACCCTCACCTACTGCATCCTGACTCTATCAAAGTCATGTATACTTCTCTTATGAAAGTTAATAAAAATTTAAGCAATTTATTTAGACATAAAATAAAAATTATTAAACACATATACTTATATAGGCATTTCTTGCTTGCTAATCAACGCATTGTTAGTCCTCCTATCGCTTATGGGTGTAACTATGCAATTCCACAGGAGTTGGTTCTATACCCAACATCTCTTTCTGTAATAGAATTTTATTAATATTTCTCTTAAAGAAAATTTTTAAAAAAATTTTAAAATTCATTACCAAATGAGGCCTGCACTTAGTATGTGGAACTGAGCCCCTAGTATGAAGGGAAGTACCCATGCCCCCAACATTAAAAGCTCTGTTACGTCAAATTTGATCCCTCCGTCAGCTATACTCTACACTGCCCTAAGAATTATTCATCTCAGTCCTTATAGTCTCTCCAATCAATAATGGCCGCTCACCAATCTTTATAATATTTGTAAACATGTCACGCATCTTACTATACCCATGCTTCTCAAAATTCTTTCTAATTTTGTCATTATACTGGTGCAGCCAACAAAAATCTTTTTGCATTTAAAAAAATACAATATATAATATATATGTTTTTTAACTTAAGTAAAAAAGAATATACTATTTATTTAGACATAACATAAAAAATATTAAACACAAATACCTATCTAAACCACATTTCCCAGACTTCTTTCAGGACTTTCTATCAAGAAACATAAGGAGCATCATACCTGCTCCATATTATGTCCCATATTTTATGTGTCAATTATTTTGACGGGTAGAACCTACAAAAAATATGTTAGGTGAGAAAACGTATAATATAAAATAAATATATTTGTGAGCTTAAGTAAAAAAGAATTACATACCTTTCACCTCAGATGCAATTAACATTCGACCATTTGTCGCCTGCTCTGGTGCAGTTGGGTAGAAGGTCCACCTATAGCGGGTTGAGGCGGTGGTGGGGGATAGTATGGAAGAATATATGGTGGATATGGATAAGTAGGAGGTCCACCATATGGTGGGGGTGGGTAGTAAGGGTAAAAACGGGTACTCTGCATGGGGTTTGGTGAAGGAAATTGGGGGTTTGGTAAGAAGAACTGCGGGCTACTGGCTCTAGGAGGGGTTAAAGGTGTGGTAGGCTGACTATGAGTGGTAGGCTAACTATGAGTGGTAGGCTGACTATGTGTGGCAGGCTGAGACGAAGTGGTCCCCTTAGTATGTACAAGCCAATATTTTTGATCAATCCTCTGTTAGGCTCTTTACCTGAAGCCATTTGCATAAAAAAAATATTTGAAACATGAATTATAATAAAAATATAATATAAAATAACATAGCAATTAAATAAATGCAGTGCAGTAATAATAAAATAAAAATGTTAAAAAAATTTACATTATGTTAACTCATTATTAATTGATTCACTTTCAAATGATTATACATTTCCAGGACTATCAGATTCCTCATGACTTTCCTCTATATTTAAATCTACTTCCTTTAACGACAACTTTGTTCACCCACATTGATATGAAGATTTTTTAAATTTTTATATAAACTCTTCTTGATGTACTTATGGTATTAAAATAGTTTTCTCAATTACTCCCCTTCGTTTTGTCTTCATAACTATAAGTCAATCCTATTTTCCTCATAATCTGCTTAAATAGTTAACATAATAGACTTAGCTTGCCTGACTAGCAATGATGAATGGGTCAAACTTTGTATATCTCCTACCATGCTTTACTTCTTTTATATCATAAATCAGGTGTACTCTTGTGCCTTTATTTTATACTGGATCAAACCATTCACAATTGAATAGATGCACAATATTCCTTTGACCGGGATATTCCACCTCTAATATTTCTTATAATACCCCGTAGTACTCAAAATCACCCCCTCTATGGGTATTCCCTCTTACACATACACCAGAATTTTCTATCTTCCTACCTTCACACCAATTTTTTGTTTAAAATTTATAACCAATAACAAAAAATATTTCCTAATATTTAACTAATCTATTTGGTCCATAAGCTAGGTCAAGTAGCCCTTTATACTGTGAATCACTATCTTCAGTATAAACTTTTTAATGAACCAGATTACATTATTAGTATATTTATTGCAAGCAGTGCTAACTAATTAAAACAAATTATTCAAAATGAATAGTCAAGAAATATACTATATTTTTAAACTAAGTAGAGAATTCTTTCTTCACTATCTTCTGGACTTCTCTTGGTTCTGATATACTTAAACCATCAATGAACCTCCTATAAACTTTAAGGTTTAGAACAAAGTTTAGAATAATAAATAAATGAACAAACTAACTCATACTTATTCAAGATACGGCTCAACTTCATCACAGTTAAGCAAGATATACAATGTGACATAGAATGAAAGGAATTTGTTGTTCCATAAGAATCAAGTTCTCTACATTTAGTTTAGAAGATCATAAATCTTTGAAGAAGACACTTAGCTCGATCAAGGGCTTTAAAATTTGATCTTAAAGATAACTAAAAATAGGTTGTAGTAGACATTGCATGAAGATATGACAATCATGACTTTTCAATCCAAACAATCTCCCCGATCTTATGTCAACACACCTACTTAGATTCGAAGAATATTCATCAGGTACCTGTAGGGTCTTTACCCATTCAAAAATTGGTCATCTTTGCTCTAAATTTAATGTGAATGGAGATTTTGATTTGACAAGTTTTTCACCTCCATCATCCTTTAATTCTAATGCTTTCCTCCTATAAATCTTCTTTAACTCCATCCTTGCTTTTATATTATCTTTAAATTTATCTTTAATGTCCATGCCTGTATTGAAAATGTTATCAAAAACATTTTTCTCTATATGCATGACATCCAAATTATGTCTAATCTGGTTTGTTCTCTAATATGATAATGACCAAAAAATACTTTTCTTGGTCCAATTATAGTTGACATCAGATCTTGGAAATATGTACTCAACAAATATTGGAGAATCCATTATTGTGGGCATGATCCTTACTCTTTCAAATATTTCTTCACTACTTAATCTTGGAGGAGGTTGAAACATCACCATTTTATTTTTAGTGAATGCATCTTTATTTTTCTTAATATGATAACTTGAATGTAAAAACATACGATGACAATTGAACCAAGTATTCTTCCTTCCATAGTTTAAAGTGAATGATTTTGTATATTCCATACAATATAAACAAGCTAACTTACCGTAAGTGTTCCAACCTGAGAGCATTCCATACTCAGGAAAGTCACCATTTTTCCAAAGTAATGTTGCTCTCATTATGAAGTTTTGTTTGGTGGAGATATCATATGTACTTACTCCCTCTTCTCATAACAAACTTAAATCATTAATTCGCGATTGTAAGAATGCATCAATCTTTACTCTTGGATTATATGGTCCTGTAATGATATGTGTCATAAACATATAAGGAGTAGTCATACACAACTTTAGAGGAAGATTATAAGGGATGAGTATCATGGGTCAACATAAGTAAGGTAAAGCAGATTGACTAAATGGAGTAAAACTATCTACGTATAAACTTAATCTTACATTTCTTGGTTCTGCCGTGAATGTTGGATGTGTACGATCATGGTATCTCTAAGCCTCTGCTTATGATGAATGTGTAATAACACCATATTGCATAATGTGATTATTATGTCATCTCATATGTGCAGCAGATCTCATGGATGCATATAACCATTATAGTCTTTAAATTATTTGTAAATAAAACATTCTACTGATTGGTACATACTTTAGCTTTCTTTTACTTTTAGATTTTAGTTTAAATCTTGGTGCATTATAATGACAGCATACAATCTCTAATAATCTTTAAAGTATAACATGCATCCATTGACACAACAATATATCTTTGTGTATGTCAAACCAAGTTTGAAAACTTTCTTTATTTGATATAGATATGTATGAATTATATTATCTATCAGGTTGGTTTCCTTAAGCAGCCTAATGAATTGACTAAAATATTCATGAGCAACATTATATTCTACCTTGATGCTTAACATCTATACAATAACATATAACTTTGAGTGAGTGGTGCACCCATTTCAGATTGGTTGTTGGGCTACATATAAGAAGACATAAAAATTATGTGCCTCCTAATTTGATAACTCTTCTGTATGTTATTTAGACTATATTTCAATTGCATTATGAACTAATTCCTCAATATTTGGATGGATATTTTCATCTTCAGCTATATTACTACTTGTAGATAAACTGTATTAAAAATCAAAATGTGGCTCATACTCACCATGAGAAGTCCAATACCAATACCGTGACATGAACCCTCTACGATACCGATCAACAATTATATCATTTGGTCTTAAGTGCACAAGATTTTTATTTTTAAAACATAGACATTGAAACATTCCATCTGATATGAAGCTGGGTAGTTATTTTGCTATCTAAATGAAAATGTTCACCCCATTAATGAATTCATCAGTTAATATTTTTTGTCCTTACACCAATCGGTTATACATCCAACTTCTTTGATTTCTAATATCCATAACCTACATATAATATGGAGAAGATAATTAATGGGTAATAATAATTTTATTATAATGGTCAGATAAAGATTATTGTCTAACGTAAGTCGAGCAATGGATGTTAGATAATGTAAGTAAGGAGATGATAATAGTTGGAAACATGACAACTTGACTATGATCTTTCTGACTTCCATCATGTGTCTACTCTCCTTCTAACCACGAACACTTAATTATGTTTTCCTATAATTATCAAACATTTCCATTACCATTATAAATATTTTTGGAATATTTAAAATATTTTTCCTCTAATCTTATCTTCAAATGGAGCTACTCCAACCTTATCACGTACATGCTCATTTTAAAACTATTTATAAGGGTAAATCCACTCATCCACCTGAGTATACTCATCTCTGCAACACTATGAATGATAGATCTAAAACATGTACTCATATTAATGACTTGCTCGCTCGCCCAAAGTCACAATCCTTTCACTAGGTCTAGTACTTCATCTCTCTCTCTAATCATATCAACATGAATAATATCATCGGCAAAAAGAATAGAACAAGGCACATCCTCTTGCAAATTTCTAATGAAAAAATATAAGAACAAAAGTAAATTCTTATAGTGGATGAAATTCGTGTCTGAGGCGGGAACGTCAGCAAACTAGGTTGAATGGTCTTTAGAGCAATGGAGCTACTCCAACCTTATCACGTATAAAACAAGCTCCTTACCATTCTATGCAAATTTATTCTAAGAAAATTAACCAAAAAATAAGGAACTTACGGTGGATTTTCCCAAAAAATGAGGCAATTCGTAGACGATGGAGGAGGTGAGCATTGGCAAACTCTCATGGAAAATGGTGAGCTTTGGTGGGGCTTGGTAGCTGTGATCTTTGGTGGAGCGATGCTGGGGCGATGGAGGTGAGCGAAGACCAAATGAGAAAGTTGGAGGCGAGCAGAATTAATAATAAGCCAGATGGGCTCGGGTTTGAAATAGGGCATGTTTTATGTTGTTTATATTTTGTTATATTTAAAATGACCAACGTATAATCCGTCGGTTATGATGTTGGAAATTTTGACTCAACATATAATATGCTTAAAGATTATGAAGTATTAACTAGCGTAAATAGCATCAGAAATTTACCGGCACCAATTCTACCGTTAATGTCGGTGTAATAATTTCGTTTCATTAAATGCCAATAACAACACCATAGAAACAAACATATATAGATTCGCTGAAAGCTCCGATGGTAATCCAACATTTTCCTGTAGTGCGGTACCTCGAAGACCCATGCACACTCTTCATACAGTGAGGTGATTGAAGGAAACTATGGCCATGGTGTCATCCAATACCTACCAAAAACACTCTTCATAGTGTGGTGGAAAGGCCCTGAAAGTTTGAGATGTGCCAAGAGGGGGGTGAATTGGAGCTTTAAAAAATAATCCTAAACAGGTGTACTAAATTTTTATAGATTTTCCAAACTTTTTTAATATGCAATTTAATTTTGCGATGCAGAAGCTAATAATTTTAACAATAATTTTAGTGGTGATAATGAAATTTTAAATTGCACAATAGAACATTGATCTCAAAAATCCACCAAACAGTTATAATGAAAATGAATTACAAAAATAAAATACATAAAATAAAATCAGAAGAAACACAATAGATTTTTTAGTGTTTTGGTCAAACCATGACCAATGTTCACTCCCCGGAGTCCTCCACTTCGAGTATTACACTAGCACAAAGTGACTCTCCTTTTGCTACCACAGCAAGGCGTAGAAGCCACTAAAACTTTTCTTCCACCAAGCTAGTGTGACAAAGGATTGAAATTGCTTTCATAGGCATAGAACCTTGACTCATTTTTCTCTCTCTTGAAGATGGCAGAGAATCTTGACTCCTATTTCTCCCTCCTGAAGAAGGCACAGAACCTAGAGAACTTGACTAAGAAGCCTCCCTCCATAGAGTGCTCCCAAAAGACTTATCAAGGCCACGGGAGGAGAAAGCATGTCGGTAGCTCAGAGAAATTGTTTGATCCCATCACACTACTTTTCCCTCATGCTCAAGCTCACCTTCTCCTTCCTCTCATAAATCTTTATTTTTTAAAAGATCCCTCTTAGATTTCCTCCTTCAGTCACGTTCCTCTCATCACATCTCTTATAAAAAAGTTTAAAGAAATTACTTTATGATAGGCTTCAAGAAATCAAAAAAATTCAAGGTGGTTAACACTTTTTGTACAATATGATCCATGTTCATGCAGTATGATCAGTTCAAAACTAATCCCATCCGATATTATGCAAATAATCATTCAAAAAACTATTAATTTTTTTTTAACACAACATATAATATGATTCATAGATCATCCAGTATGATCTATTTAATTTCTTCTATTCCCAATTCCTAGGATGATAAAAATTTGTCTCTATTACTAATCAAGTACTATTCTCCTCGTGTAGTATGGTTAGTTATGTTTAGGTAAATTATCTAGTACAATATGACTATCGTACAATACGATTAGTTCAAAAATCATAGCTTCCTCTGGTACAATTCTCTAGAAGACCATATTCATCTCTACTAGTCATTTGTTATGATTAGCATTATATAATATGAATAGGTCAAAAATCATTATTTCATTTGGTACGATCTCCGGGATGACTAGATTTTGTCTATGTCACTCATCTGGTATGATCGACATCATGTAATATGATCAACTATAATTAACTAAATCATGATTCGATTGACTAATCAAAGAAGTTAATTTTAGTAATATATCAAATTTTTATAAAGTATAATTTGCATCATACAATACGATTAGTTCAAAATATCAATTTCAAAATCTTACTTAAATTAATCTGGCTTCTATGGTTTTGATAATGAAACAAATTATACAGTATGATTAGTTTACAGAATATGAGATTTCAATTAGCCTTTGAAATAATCTTTAAAATAAACAATCGCACAGTACAAATTTTAATTGTACGTTACAACTAATTTAGATTTGTACGTTACGACTAATTTAGATAATTTTAATTTTTTAAAAATTTTCTCTCTCCCCCTATGTATGTGTGTACATTCACCCAATTGCATATATTCTAATGTGGCATGACTCAATAAAAAAGAAAAATAAATAAAAATACAAACTCTTTTGACATGACATTCTAACCTACACAATCTTGAGTATTTAGTCTTCTTAAGTATTGTAACTATAATCATTACTACACAAAACACAAACAATATCTAACATATTTCTTTTTTTTTTAATTTTGAATAAAAGTACTATATATCCAACATATTTCTTGAGAATGTACAATTTAATCAATAGGTTTTATCATCATCAAATCATTGACTAGGGATCCTAGATTTATAACAATCTTTTCTTTTTTGATGATGGCAAATAAATTTGTTTGAAGTGTAGCTAGAAAGATTATTTGTTCTAAGCTCCTCTTTACTAAGAAAAAGATGATAGAAAAATAGTGACTTCCTTTTTTTTATTTTTTATGTTGCAACTCAGGAATCAAGATTGAGATTGTGATGAGAGAAAAATATTATTGTTCTAATGAATTTATTTTTTCTCCTAGCATGTAATGGATATTTTTGTTTCTTTTTGTATGTACTAAAAATTCAAAGAAATCATTTACTAGTCAAGAATGTTGAAGACTTTTAGATAGAATATAAAGCATTTCATGTAATAGAGTATTTATGTCTCCATTTTTTTATTTCTTGAGTCTAAGCAAGAGTGAATTTAATTGAGCAACCATGCACACACGTAAAAAGGGAGAGCTATAATTTTTTTTTTTTTTTAGTTCTTACTGTACTGTAAGATATTTAATTGTACTGTATGATTTAACAAATTTTTTCCTTTAGAATACAATTAATCAAATCAATCCTAAAGTGAATGATATATTGGAACTTCAAATGAAAGAATTGGACATTGGATTTCTCTCAAAAGAGAACTGTTGGATTCTCAAGGGTAAAGTGAATGAACTGAATTCAACTATGGCTCGGTTGAATTCATGGTAGAGACAAAGATCAAAGGTCAAATGGATGGTGGAGGGTGATTGCAATTCCTATTTTTTTCATTTATATGCTAGTGTAAGGAGGAATTCAAATTGCATAGTTAAAATCAAAGATAAGAATGACGTGTAGGTGGAAGATCAAAAACATATTGAAGAGGTGTTTTTTGGTTCTTCAATCAAAAATGGAAACAAAGGAGCAATAATATGGATAGGTGGCCTATTCCATTGAATTGTTTGAATGATAATTACAAATGTTTGTTAAACATGGAATATATCATGGAAGAAGTGGAGCTAGTTTTGAAGCAAGCTAGTGGTAACATTGGTCCTGACAATAATGGTATCTCCCCTATTCATTTATTAAAGCTTATTGGGACATTATTAAAGTAGATTTTTGGAATGCTATCAAACATTTTCTTTGTTCTAGAGAGTTGAATGAAGTTTGGAAAGATACCTTAGTTGTGCTTATTCCTAAGGTGAGCATCCTGTTGTCTCCTTCTAATTATAAACCTACTACTCTATGTAATTCTATTTACAAAGTGGAGGCTAAGGTGATTTTGAATAGGTTATCATCTATTATTCCTAAACTGATCTCTAAAGAGCAAGTGACATTTCTGAATGGAAGATCGCTGTAAGATCATGTGTTGGTTGCTCAAGAAATGTTCCATAAATTTAGGCTTTCTAGATCTTTAAAAGGGCTAACTCATTCAAAATTGACATGGAACAAACCTATGATTCTATGTGCTGGTCCACACTAAGGAACATTTTGGAATATTTTGAGTTTCCATCCAAGTTCTCCAATCTCATATTGGAATGCATTGAAGATCCAAGGTTTACTTTGATAATAAATGGCAACATTTCAAAATTTATTAAGGCCAGGAGTAGATTCCATCAAGGTTGACCTTTGTCTACTCTTCTATTTATTCTTTGCTCTCAACTTTTATCTAATGCTTCTATTCAAAGAGGTGATTCAATTGGGATTCACATTAGTTCAGTTGGGCTAAGAATTTCACATTTATTTTATGGAGATGATATTATTATATTTTTGAAGCCAATAAGAAGGCTGTGAAAGAGATTTAGGGGATTCTTAATGACTTTTGTGGTTGGACTAGTCAACATATCAATGTTAGCAAATATGCCATTATTTTTGGTAAATTTGTTAGTAAAAGGAAAAAGAAAATTATTTCTCATATTATGGGTTTTAAATCAATGAAAGAATACCATTATCTTGGTGTAAAAGTTCCTTTGAGGAGATTAGTGGGTGCCAATTTTCAGTTCATCATTGACAAATCATTGAGGATACTAAATATTTGGGGTAGCAGCTTCATTTCTTTGGCGAGAAAGTTTACTTTGGTTAAATATATAATGCTTTCTTATCCCATATTTCATAGTAAACACTCTCATGTTCCTAAAGGAGTGCTTGAGGACCTTGATAAGTTGTCTAGGAGCTTCATATGAAATACGTTGAATAGTAGATTGGGTTTACACTATGTCAGCTAGAAGGAATTGTGCAAGCCTCTGAAATTGAGAGGTCATGGATTGCATTCCAGTGCATCTAAAGTTTCTTCATTAAGAGTAAGATTGTCTTAGAGATTTGTACAAGATAAAGTATCACTGCTGCATAGGATTCTTGCTCCAAAGTATGGTACTTGGGCTGATGTTGGAACTACAAAGAAGAGGAGCTCATCTTCATGAAAAATAATAACTGATGGTGGAATATTGCTTTATCCTATTGTTAGGTGGATCATTGCAGATGTTGCTTCTATTGATGTCTATAAAGACAATTGGATTATGGAAAATTGCATCAATAGATGGCCAACATATGTGATTTCTTCATGAGATAATGTAATTTTGGTGGACTGATTTATTGCATATGGCAGCTAGAATGAAGATGAACTATTGGAATTCTTTGGTAAGAAACTGGTGGACTTGATTACTTAAGTAAAGATTAAACCAGAACTTGCAGAACATAAGATGGAGTTTATTTATCAAAAGTCTGGCAAAAATATATCAGGTTTAGCATTTGGAGCTTCGTTGTAAGATCAGTATGAATCCTAGTTTTGGAAATTGATCAAAAAGGCTAAACTAATCTCTCGGGTGGAGGTTGTTTAATAATGTTATTCCTACAGGTCATTTCTTATCTTACAGGAGATTACAAGATAATGCTTCTTATCTTAGATATAATAATAAGATTGAAGATATAGAGCATGTTGCAATCAGATATGTCAAGTTGAAAGAAGTATTTCAACATTTAAATAAGTGGGGCTTTAGAATTCCATCATTTGTTAAGTTTGAAGAATACTGAAACTGGTTGAATATCCTTGCTTTGCATAATAGTATGCTAGTTAATCTGTATTGAAATGTTGTATTCCTCTCATGGAAAGCTAGAAATAAATTCATTCATGAAGCAAGGGAAGAAAGCTCGGTTGTCATTGCTGCCAATGTTGTTAGCTATTCTTCATATTAAAAAATATCTTGTAATTTCAGCTCGGGCCACTAGGATGCTAACCAGTCGATCAAACTGTCCAATCTTTGGCCTCCTCTTCCTCCCAATTGGTTAAAGGTTAATGTTGATGCCTTGCTTGGTTCTTTGTATAGAATTGGAATTGGAGGAGTTTTTTGAGATAGTAAAGGAAGATTTTTTTTGGCATTTGGAAAGTCATGTGTTTATTGGGATGTTTCTCAACTGGAACTTTTATTTATTCAATATTTTAAGGATGTCATCAAAGATTGGATGTTCAAATACAAAAGAATTATCATTAAAGGTGACAATTCTAACATTATTAAATTTCATTAAGGTGCTTTAAGCAATGGTGGCCAGGAGTTGGAAGATCTAGCTTTTATCAAGGATTTTAATCATGTCATTTTTAATTGTATAGATAGGAATTGTAATAAGATAGTGGATTTATGTGCTAACTTTGCTCTATTTAGTAATTTAATTTGGGAAGACTTTAGTTTGAATAAGGTTCCTTCTTCCCTTTTTAACTTATTAAAGAAAGAATCTACTTTATAGTTTGTATGCTTTTTCTTAATTATTAATGCAATTATTTATTTCTTAAAATAAAAAATCAAATTAAGGCTTAAATTTGTTGAAATGTTCATACTGTATGATGTTAATTAAAATAGAAGACTAAGAGAGTTCAAAATTTCTTTCATACCGAATCATACCAAACGAACTCATTCATTTTAAACTATTTGTACATTACGATTTCAAGTCATACAAATGACTGATAGAGTGCTAAACTCCTTTCATATTGAATTATACCATACGAATGCATTCATTTCTAAAATGCTCATATACTATAATGTCTGATCATACATATGACTAACGGTGTACAAAATAAGGTTCATACAAGATCATGCCATATAAATACATTTGTTTTTAAACTTTTCCTACAATATGATCTGAATTTGTACAAACAACTGACATTTTACAAAACTAAGTTCATCCAATTTCATGCCAAACATAGCCATATTTTTTTAAACTGATCAAATAGTATGAATGTAAGTTAGTTCACTTGAAATGTTAGTTTTTGGATGAGTTTTCATATTGTTTCCATATAAAGACTACTATAAACTATCATATTATCCTTTGCTTCGAATTTCTCTTTAGAGGGACCTTTTGGAGAGTATATTTGGGAGAGATTTTATGAGTGAATGGTGAGAGATCTATTGAAGGGAAATTATAAGGGATTTACAAAGTTGCTCGAAGTGAGGAACTCTTTATCTTCTTCAAGTTTATGCCCATTATCTTAGGAGGCTCTCAAGAGAACATTCTTAACATTGCATAAAGGTACTCTGTCATCACCAAAAGGGTGAAAAAGGATGTCAATATATTCTATCTCCACTAGGAGGGTGAAAAAGGATGTCAATATACTCTACCTTCACCAAGAAGGTGAAAAAGATGTGATGGTACTATGCTTTCTCCAAGAGGGTGAAAAATGATGTGACGATACTTTGCCTTCACTAGGATGGTGAAAAGGACATGATGGTGTTGCAACTCATGACCCCGAGTTTGAAATTTTGATGATGAAAAATAATATCGTTTGAATTATCTATTCATTGAATATTATTTTATTTGCTATTGTCCGTGAGTACTAAAATTTCAAGAAGATCAAAAGTTACTCAGGGCGACAGGAAGACTCAAGAATGGGTAGATTAGGAGTATGAGTCTGTAATGTATTTTGTTGTTTATTTTATTTTTATTTTATTGAGTCTGGCCACAAAAAGCATAAAAGTCTAAGCAACCATGCACACACACAGGGGGAGAGTGTTCTTAAATGAAAATTTTAGAGTCTTTCTTTCTCTGTAGATCTTACTATATGATGTTATTTTGTACCATACGATCAGAGTTTTGTAGGATGATTCTGTGGATAGATCGTACCGTAATCGTACTGTATAATATGTTCAAATCCAAAACCCTAGCCATCGTTTTAACTTAAGTAAGTTATTTTACACCACTCGTACTGTACGAACATTTTCGTACTGTACGATTTATTTTAAATACTTACTTGATTTAACCCATGATAAGTGAAAGAAATCTGGGCTAAATTATTATTTGAACATCGTACTGTACGAACACAGTCGTACAATACGATGAACAGAGATAAATTATAATCATCCCGAAGATCATCCTGGATGATCTCTTGGATTTTATCTCATTGTACTGTATGATGTTAATTGTATCGTATGATGAACATAAACGATGTTCGATCATCCCGACTATCATCATGTACGAACAGAATTGTTATGGATCGTATCGTACGATTTAATATCATACTATATGAATGTTTTTGTGAAATTACTAAACGACAAGAGGGGGGGTGAATTGTAAAAGTCTTTTTAATAATAAAATTAACCCTAAACAATAGTTCTAATTTTTTTGTTGTTTTTGAAACTTTAAAACAAAGATTTATGCAATTTTTTCTTTCACAAAATTTCACATGCAATAGATATGACAAATTTAAAATGCAAGCAAAAAGTAAACAACAATAAGGAAAGAACACACCAAGAATTTTATAGTGGTTCGGTCAAAATATGACCTACGTCCACTCCCCGGAGTCCTCCACTCTGGGATTTTCACTATCAAAATAGTTCTCCTTTTGCCCCCCTCGGCAAGGCGGAGAAGTCTGTACAAACCTCCCTTTCACCAACCCGGCGTGGCGGAATACCAAACTCTATTTTCACCCTCTTGGCGACAGCAGAGAACCTTATCGTTTTTCTCCCACGGTATGATACACCTGTTCGTACTGTACGATACTTTTGGTCAAAAGTCGTACTGACGCCCTCGGGACGATCGATATTCAACTGATCGTACTGTACGATACTTATCGTACTATACATTTTGACCTCCTTTTCTCGGTACGAACCGTTAGAGAAATTATTGCCATATCATACTGTACGATGTACTATCGTACTGTACGATGTGTGGAAAACTCTATAAATTGGGTGGGTAGGCCAACGTCTTCGCTTGCACTATACTAATCAATCTACTTGGTTCTTCTCACCTCTCACTCAGCCTGTACACAATGTCTAGTTCAAGCACGAGAGGTCGTATGGTAGTGGGGAGCTCGTCTTCCTCTCGCCGCCATAGCGTTCGATTCTTGAATGCCAAAAACGAGGATGCATACCACAAGTTCAAAGCCTGCAAAATCACACACTCCAGACTGCTAAATCAGGAGGCTCTAAATTTCGAGGTAAAGAACCTCTTTGCTTTCACCATCCTCCAATTTCTTCTCACCCTGGTCTTCCCTTACAATTCTGAACTCCTTCTAGAATTCCTAGCCAATCTAACATATACTGTCGACAACCTCTCTTTCCACTCTTTTATTTGTCGTAAAAATGTTCAAATAACCAAAGCTGACATCGCCCAATACATTGGGCTATCTACTGAAGGGCTTATGGTTCGTTCTTTTCTTAAAAATGATTTTGACCGAAGTAATGTTAATCGAGTCCTTTGGAATGCCGCATTCTATCAACACCAACCTCTCATTTCATCACTAAATATAAATGCACGCATAATTCAACATGTCCTTTTTACCTCCATAAAACCCAAAGGTGGTGACCGTGTCAACATGACCCCGACCCTATCTATCACTACCTACCTTATCATTACCAACACAAAATTTGACCAGGCCGATCTGATTATTGACTACATTTGTCATATGACCTTCATTCGTCTCCCTACCAATCACCAAAAACAAACTATAGCTCTTGGTCACCTTATATGATATATTCTCCAAAATAAATATCAAATGACCTATCCTGGAAAACCCGACAATCTTCCTATTTTTAATACGGATGCCTCTTTCCATTTTCTTTTCCATCGGGGACACGAGCCGGAAGAACCTATTTTTGACGAAGAAGAAGGGGGAGATGCCCTGGCCGTAGCTCAAGCACATCCATGATGACATGCACTACCCCGGGTACCTGCACCAGCACAATATGATTTGGTCGAACGCTTCGACCAACTTCAGACTCGTCTCGATACTCACATTCAAGAACAACATCAGCAACATGAGACAAATATGCAATGATTTGGAGAACACTTTATTGTTATTGATCACCGCATTGATGCTCTCTTTCAGTACTTCCAACCAAACCCACCTCCACCACCATCTGATAAGGATCCTCTACTTTAGATTATCTTTGTATTATAGCTCATTTTTATCTCAGTGTTTGCTCCTCTTTTTGGTGCTGTCAAAAGGGGGAGAAGGTTGTTATATTTTGTTTCTATGATTAATTGCATGATTTTTTCTTTCGTACTGCATCTTCTTTTATTGCTTTTCGTCATGTTCTTATGTTTAAATTAAATTAAACAAAATGCCTTTAACACTTGCTTACAACAAATATTATTTGATATCATCAAAAAGGGGGAGATTGTTGTAACCCATGACCCCGAGTTTTAGATTTTGATGATGACTAATAATGTCGTTTGAATTATCTATTCATTGAATATTATTTTATTTGCTATTGTCCGTGAGTACTAACATTTTAGGAAAATCAAAAGCTACTCAGGACGACAGGAAGACTCAAGAATGGGTAGATTAGGAGTATGAGTCTGCAATGTATTTTGTTGTTTATTACATTTTTATTTTCTTGAGTCTGGCCACAACATGCATAAAAATATGAGCAACCATGCACACACACAGGGGGAGAGTGTTCTTAAATGAAAATTTTAAAGTCTTTCTTTCTCAGTAGATCATACTGTACGATGTTATTTTATACCATATGATCAGAGCTTTATAGGATGATTCAGTGAATAGATCGTGTCGTACGAATATAATCGTATTGTACGATATGTTTAAATCCAAAACCCTAACCGTTATTTTAACTTAAGTAAGTTATTTTATGCCGCTCGTACTATACGAACACTTTCGTACTATATGATTTATTTTAAAAACTTACTTAATTTAACCCGTAATTAGTACAAGAAATTCGGGCATAATTATAATTTGAACATCGTATTGTATGAACATATTTATACAATACGATGAATAGAGATGAATTTTAATCATCCCGAAGATCATCCTGGATGATCTCTAGT
The DNA here is from genome assembly GCA_016618105.1 of Dendrobium huoshanense. Classification (NCBI taxonomy): domain Eukaryota; kingdom Viridiplantae; phylum Streptophyta; class Magnoliopsida; order Asparagales; family Orchidaceae; genus Dendrobium; species Dendrobium huoshanense. The sequence goes on from CM028355.1 coordinate 16,955,968, forward strand.
ATTTTGTCTTATCATACTTTACGATGTTAATCATACCATACGATGAACAGAGACGATGTTTGATCGTTCCGACTATCATCCTGTACAAACAGAATTGTTATGGATTGTACCGTACGATTTAATATCGTACTGTACGAATGTTTTTGAACTATTTGTACCACTTCGTACCAGGATGAAGTCAGTTTATATATATCGTACTGTACGATTAGAAACCATATTGTACGATAATAACAGCTACTTTGAGATTTCAGAGATTTTGGAGCCCATTTTTAGGTGTCAAAATTGTAATGTTTTGGGAGTTTGAATAAGATAGGAGAACATGGTTAGAGAGGGATTCCAAGGGAGAGAGATCTTGAGAAGCTTTTTAGGGTTTGAGAGAGGAAGGAGATGGTAAGCATTGTGAGGGAGATCACAGGATTGCTCCGAACTCGCTGCATCTTGATCCTCCAGTGGCCCTAGAAGAATTTATGGGATGATCTCCAAGGGGAAAGGCTCTTCTACATCTGTGACCTTGAGGTACTCTACCTTCTCCAGGAGGGAGAAAAATGAGAAGGTTCAAGGCCATCGCAAGGAGGGTGAAAATAGAGTTTGGCACTCCGCCACGCTGGGTTGGTGAAAGGGAGTATTGTTAGGGCTTCTCTGCCTTGCCAAGGGGGGAAAAAGGAGAGCTATTGCTTGTAGTGAAATACCCAGAGCGGAGGACTCTGGGGAGTGGACGTAGGTCATGGTTTGACCGAACCACTATAAAAATCTCAGTGTGCTTTTTCCTTATTGTCTTTTATTACTGCGTGCATTTTATTTTTTAATATTTGCTTGGGAAAATTTGTGAAAAAAAAGGTTGTTTAAATTTTCATGTTAAAATTTTAAAACATAAAAAAAAAATATTAGAACTCCTGCTTAGATTTTAACTATTGTCAAAAAGTTTTCACAATTCACCCCCCTCTTGTCCATCTAGTAATTTCAGATGGTACTATGCCATCACCAGCAGGGTGAAAAGGATGTGATGAAATGCTGCCATCACTTGAAGTGTGTAAAAGGTGACGGTTATTTACCGCACTGGGTTGGTGGAAGAGAGTTTATAAGGGCTTTTTCGCCTTGCTATGAGGATAAAAGGAGAGTCACTGGTGTTTAGTATAATACTTTGAGAAGGAGTCTCTAGGGAGTGGATGTAGGTCTAGTTAGACTGAACCACTATGAAATTTTGTATTCTTCTATTTCCTTTAATTTTTTTTTGTATTTTTTTTACTGCTTTTAAATTTTATGGTTGAAAATCTTATATGTGGTAATAATCTCTATAAACAACTATACTTTTTAGGATTAGTGATTTAACTTTCAAGAAGATCTAAAAGGTTTTCAAATTTCTAAATTTTTTTTAAAATAACCAACCCCCCGCCCCCCCTCTTGTTTAGCCTTAGAACAATTTTATAAGGTCTAAAAAAACCTACATGAACTTTCAAGTGGTATTAGAGCTGATTTCAAAAGTTGAAGATTTGATTACTTTTTAAAAAATGATCATGGCTAATTTTACCAGAATACTCCATAAAGATATTTAATCACTAAACCACCTTATTTTGATAACATTCTTTTTATTTTTTGGAAAACTCGCATGTCTATTTTTTTACAATCACTTGACAATCACATATGGATACTAGTACATAAAGGTTACACTATACCAACTAGATTTATAAATAACATTAGAATTGAAAATTGTTCACCGATTGAGCATTAGAAGAAAAAGAATTAGCATAATTAAATGCCAAATGTTGAAAAAAAAATTATGCTTTGAAATCTAAGGAGTATATTTGTATTTCTATTAACAAAACTTGAAAAGAAATATGGGATAGATTTTGCATAACTTATGAAGAAATAAATGATGTAAATCAATCTAGATTGAATATTTTATTACATGACTATTAAATATTTTAAATGAAACCAAATGAGTCAATATCTGATATTTATATAAAGTTTACTCAGATTGTTTCATCATTACACACTTTAAATAGAGAACTTACAAATTCTTAAAAAGTTGATAAAATCTTATGTTGTTTACCTACTGTTTATGATGCAAAAATAACTACCATAATTAAGTCTAAGGATCTAAATGTATATTCTATTAACAAGATGCTTGAATCACTGATTGCTTACGAGCAAGAAGTGAATTAATGACAGGTTGATGCAAGTGACAAGTAAAAAGAGAAGAATATAGCTTTGGAAGTTAATGATTCAAAGAGTGATCAATCAATGCCTGAGGATAAAGAAGATATTACACTTATGACTAGGAAATTCAAAAGTTTCCTTAAGAGAAAGCAACAAAGATGTCATCATTGGAAAAAAGGTAAGCTCAATAAGAATATAAAAGTTTCTAATGAAATCATTTTTTATGAATGCAGAAAGCCTAGACAAATAATGACTTAATGCCAAAATCTTAAAGCTAATCATAACAAGGATAAAGTTGAGGAGAAAACTCATGTTAAGAAGGGAAAGAAAAGAATGCAAAGAGATTTCTAGGCTGACTCAGCTTTACACTCTTCAGAAATAAAAGCAGAAGAGGAGGTTACAAATTTATGCTTAATACCAAATAAACTTGATTATTCAGGTCAAGATGAGAAATGCTCTCAGCTAGAGGTTCTTCCAAATAGTTTTTTTTTTTCTAACAATTCAAATTTTATAGCTTTCTATTAGAGTTTCTTCCAAATCAAATCTAAAATAATCTTTATTATTTTCATGAGAGAATTTCATATTCTTAAGAACATCAATGGTATTACTTAATCTTAAACTCCCATAATCAATTCTACATTATGAATATCAATCATAACTTTCCCTATTGCTAAGAAAAGACTCCCAAAAATAATTGGCATCTCCATATCCTCTTTCATGTCTAAAAATAATAAAATCTTATTTTCAAATTTGATGTTTCTAAACCCTATGATAATATCATCTAGAGTTTTCTCTATAATATTTTACATTTGTTTGGCTTTAATTTTTCTTACATCCAACTTATAGGAAACTGCATTAAAGGTTGCTATTTTTTTGTGATTGTTAATGCTAAATGAAATCTCTTCTTTAAAGCTTCTCATGTCTTGAAGCAAAGTGACCCCTTGTCTCCTGCCTTATTATTATAGTTGTGGAATATGTGTCTACTTGAATTGATAACTTGTATGATAATCACCCTAATTTTCTTTATAAAACCTTGGGTGATCTTCCTATTTCCCATTTAAACTTTGCATATGATATTATTATCTTTGTAAATGGTTCCTTGAATATTATTAAAATTCTTATGAGATTTTCATAGAATTTTAATAATGCTAGGGTCATTTTTTAAATAATAATAAGAGTTATTTATTACTTCCAAAATTGTGTCTTGTGAAAAGATTAACAGCATTAAAGATCTGATTGGTTTTATGTAAAGTTATTTTCCTATTAAATTCTTGTGATATCCTATTAATAAAGGAAAGAAAAGGTCCATTCCTTTTTATGATGTTTTCTCTTATGTTTATAATTGTTTTGCTTCTTGGGAGATTATTTTGTTATATTTTGGGGGGACACTTACTCTAAACAAGAGTGTTGTCTACTCTTTACCTGTTTGTATTCTTTAAATCATTCAACCTACTCTTTCTATCTATAACTGGTTAGAGGTAATTTTCAACAAATTCTTTATTTTATTTTTTTTTGTGTGGGGGTCTCTTATTCACTCTAAATTACTCTAGTCTTCTTAGAGTAATTATTGTGGGGAGCATGATGATTATAGATTAGGTTATTAAAGGATGGTTGATATGGCTCGTACTTTTTTTTAAAACTTTGGATTAATTTTCTTGCCAAGCCAAGCCTATGGGCTACGTTTATGGCCTCTAAGTATTATATTAGAAAACATCCTAATATGTAATTTTATAAAAAAAAATATGATTCTATGATTTAGAGTTAAAAGCTGAGTACTTGATCTAATGGGGTTTGGGTCGGGGTATCATTTTTTTTTCTAGCACGATCATTGGTTTGTTCAATGTTCTATTTATTCTTTGCATAACACTAATTCTACTTAGGCTGTTAAAGTGAGATATTTTATCTCTAACAAAAATTTGGATATAACCAAATTAATTAGCTCGGGCCATCCCTAATTCTATGATTAGTCAAATTTTAAATAATCCCCTTAATGTTGATATTGATGATTATTTACTATTTAAGCTTTCTAACACTAGTAATTTTAGTCTTCAAGATGCTTGGTATTTCTTTAAAATTAAAGGTATTACTTCTTTGGTGTTATCGATGATATGGCATAAAAGCATCCCCTTTCCATTGGAGTTTTTATTTGGAGGGTTATGCATAGGTATTCCCCTACTGATGATAATTTAACGGCTGAAGGATTTCTTTTTACCCTTAGGTGTCAATGCTTCTCCATGTGGAGAATATAAGTGAAGTGTTTTTTTTTTATCCTATTGCTACTAAAGCGTGGATTCGTTTTGAAGACATATTTAGATCTAATCATTCTTAAGGAAATATTAGTCTCTCTACTTAACAATTGGTTTGTCAATTCTAAAGGCCACTTTAAAAATGTGTTCCCTTATCTTATTATCTAGTTTTTGTGGCTAGCTATAAATGACTCTATTTTTTAACAATTGAAAAATTATCTGTAAAATCAAAAACAAAGTTTTGAAGCTTCATTTCTAACAATCTTCTAGGCTCTAAAAACATTCAAGGCTATTTTTTTCTGGCTAATATTTTTACTATTTTTTTTCATGGTAATAATATTATTGATTATCCCAAGTGGGTTTATTATATTAATCCTATTCCCCCTATGTTTAAAATGAACGTGGATGTTTCTATCAAAAACACTTTTTGTTTTTGTGATGGTATAATCAAGGGTTCTTTTGGTAATACAATTATGGCTTTTCCTTGTCCCTTAAATAGATGTTTTTGTTATTTATGCTGAGCTTTTTGTGATTTATAATGGTCTTAATTTTTTCTTTTCTCCAAGTATAAAGGGCATTTGAATATAAGTAAATTCTTCAAATATACTTCATTATTTTAAGAAATCTTAGAAAAAAATTTGTAGCCCTGTCTATTTTATCTTATCTATGAAATTAATAAGCTTTTGACTCTTTTTAACTTTCAAATTTCTCACATCCTAAGGGAAGGGAAGACTTGCTCCAACTGGTTAGCTAACATTGGTTGTAACCTTAGTTCTCTTATTGATTAAATTTTCACCAATGTACCTACTATTTTCCATGGGCTTATTAGGCAAGACAAAATTGGGCTTCCTTATATTAAATTTTAATCTAGATGATATGTGTGCTTGTTTTCTTGGGGTTTTTTTTCTCCTTTCCTTCCTGTCTATTCTTTGATATTGGTTTGGTTTTTCATGGCTAATATTTTATGGACTCTTGAGTTGTATTTAGGTTTTCCTATTTTTTTTTTTTGTTCATTCCCATCCTTCTCATTACTATATTTGTCTTCCTTTCCTCTCATTATATTAGCTAGGTTGTTATTAGCTATGATTGTAATTGGCTAGAAGTTGAAAATATACTTGATTGGAGCTCAACTCATCTATTACTGACTTTAAGAAGGAATTTCTATAATATGAATGTGGAGCATTCTATTTTGGCTATGGTTTTGGATTATCAGCACCGGTGTTTTGATGTGGGCTTGTCTGTCTTCTTCTCCTTAAGGAAGCTTGCTCTCAATTCTTACACCTATGCTTTGATGTGTTCCTATAGTTGTAATTTGGTTGTTAGGTTGGTTATGAGCTCTCAATATCTTAGTTCCTCTATTTCACTACTGGTGCATTTCATTGAGTTTCTTCTGGTTTGGTTCTTTTCTTCTCTTTTCTCTTTTGGTGGGCTAGTCCTTCCTTCATCTACTATGTCTGTTTGTGGTGGTTGCTTGGGTTGTAGATTAGCTTTGAGAAAAATTTAGGTTTTTTTAAGACGATTTAACCAATACTACACTCCTAAGCTGGCTATGCCTGTCCTTTCTCATCCAATATATTATTTTTGTTCAAAATTAATCTTTATATTTTAGCCGATACCCTTACATTTCATGATTTCTATTTTATCCCTCCAGGGGTAAGAAATTAGTGAAGAAAGATTTATTCTATATTCTATCTATATCTAATAATGATAATACTACTAATAGTTAAAACATTTTAACAAAAAATAATTATTAAAACCTTTAAATAAACTTAAAAGCAATAAAAGAATCTCATAAATTCTTTTTTAGATAGTGATTCCTCATTTCTTAATGTCCAAGGTGTTCCTATCAATATAGAGATTTACATGTCATATTTAGATGAAACTCTAAATGAATATTTAAAGATAACCAATGACAAAGAAGTAAATGAGCTTGTGACTTTTTCCACAAAAGAGGTAGTTCAAGTAAATTTGCATAATGGTAATGTTTTTCCATCATAATTTCTTATAGTTGATATGGTAAAACAAATTAATGAAAATCTAGAAGCTTCAAAACAACCCCAATTAGATCAAAATGTTGCTAACTCAAACTTTCCTAAAGTGGAATATGATATTTTAGCTCATCATAGAAAATTGTCAAAGAAATTAATTATTTATGATGCTCTTGTCCTTTCTAAAAAATTGAGGGAAGATTTGATCAAATCTTAACTCAACCAAGACATCTATAGGACTCAGTTACCATCAAAATAGTCTTATGATGATATATACTTTAAAGAGTTTCTAGGAATAACATTCTTAAATGAAGACTAATTATTGGAAACTGTAAACTAAAATCACCCATTATATATATATTACAAATTACCCATTATATACTTCAATAAATATTCATAACTTTATGTTTTCTAGTATTCTTATTGATCTAGGTGCATTAGTCAATATAATGACTCTTAAAACTCTTGCCTATTTAAAGTTGACACGCTTAAGGACAACTCTGATAAAATGATATTGTATGAATTCAATGAATAAGGTGAGAGGGCTATGGGTTCTATAACCTTACAGTTAAATACAGATGGCCTTAGAACTAAAGCTATGTTTTATATAATAGATTTTAAGGCTTCGTTTAATGCTCTCTTAGGTAGACCCTTTCTTTATGAATATAGAAGGGTGGCTTTATCACTAAATCAATGTACTAAATATTCCCAGGAGAAGAATGAGCGCTATATGAAGGGAGATTTGTAACAATTTTCAACTAATGAAGTCACTATATTTGAAGATAAAAGCTATTTTTTACCTAAAAAATAGGTGATCTTCTACGAATTTTGAAACTGTCTAAAAATAAAGAAAAAGAATATGAAAATTTTGAGATAAAGAAATATGGAAAAGAATAATAAATGTATTCTAACCTTGAGTATAATGTACGTTGCTCACTTATACCTCTCCCACAAAGAGCTGGTAGAATGGCTCAAAGATGTAGAGCGAGAGGTCTAGGATGAAAAAAATAAAAATAATGGAAAATAAAATGTATCAATAAAATTGCATGGAATACATATTGGTTTGGAATCCACTTCTGAGGATGAATAATATGTTTTTAGGAAAATTAAATAGGCTTAAGTACATATGAATGTTATAGAATAGCTTAAGTTTAAAATTTCCATAGTAAAAGATATTAATTAGAATATGGTCCAAGTTTTTTAGAAAGAAACTGTAAAACTTTCTAACCTAGAAAGATTAAAGAAGTATGTATAGATTATGACTCAAAACCTATTATCTCAAAATAATATAGTTGAGTTGGTAATCAAGGTCTCTCATTCTCAGAATGAAGAATCTAAAACTAATATCTTTATAGATTTTGTTAGCAAAAGTATAAATATTGATGCAACCCTTGATTATCCTTTTATGGATGAAATAATATAGCTTCCTTTTGATTGGTATTCTAAAAATTTCAATATATTTGTATAGTAATATTTCACAATATAAATTTGACTAGAGATGAAGCATAGTAGTTAAAAAATTTATTGAATATTAAATTTTATAAATATAAATCTAAAGCATATGTAGACTTCAGTACTCTTTGCTCTTTGATGTTGATGAATATTGTTAAATTATAACCAATACTCCAAAGTCTGGTAGTCTCTATTCAACTAATGTTAAACCATCTTTTAGTTATTTTTATTTAGAGACTTCAAATGATCTAGATGACTCTCAAATTAAATATGCATCTCTTGAGTTTAAAGAGTAAATAAAAATCTATAGTAGGTGATCTTAAGGAAATAAATTTGGGCACTAAAAAGGACCCTCATCTAATCATAATTAGTTCATAATGAATGAGTTACACTCAAAGTTTAAAGATTAGTTTGCTTGGTGTAATGAAGAAATACCCAGATTATCTTTAGACAATATAGCTCATAAAATAGAGATATAACTGAATGCGGTTCCCATAAAACAAGCACCCCAGCATATGTAATTTGAAATTGAATAATAAGTCATCACTATTTTAAGAAACTTAAAGATGATTGTTTTATTATGGAAGAAAAATATTTGACCTAGTTAGCCAGCATTATTCTAGTAAAAAAGAAAACTTGTCAAATCTATATATACATTGACTTTAAATATCTAAACAAAGAATGTCATAAAGATGAGTTTTTACTTTTTATATTAAAACTCAAAATAGATATTACTTCATCAGGTGTAATACTCTCCTTTGTGGAAGGTTCATCTGAATATATTCAACTAAGAATAGCTCATAAAGATGAAAATTTTATAGCATCTTTTGATAGTTGAATTCAACTTGTTGGGGCTAGACTTGATGGGTTTGATGTATGCCATGCTGATTTATATTGGTCCATGGTGCTTAATATGCTATGTAGTCAAACAACACAAGTTTAGAAGTTTGTTATCTCTAAACAATCTTTTCTTTTCTTTACTTCTAATATGCTGATTTAAGTATTTATATAAGGGAGGATAGTTATTATTTTCCTAGTATCCTTTTTGGACCATTGGGATTTTAACCAACCTATTAGGTTATTTTCTAAAATTTGGCATCTCCATCACAATGAATAGATAAAGGAAATATTGTTTGATTCCTAAATTCCATATGAGAATCGCATATTAAAGTTCAAAGAAGATAAGATATTGGAAGTAGATATCAACTTTTTCTCAATTATGTTTGTGTCATGATATATAATATTTGTTGGTTCATTTTCATCTGTTATTCTTCTCTCTCTTTTCTAAAGATAAGATTAGCTTTTGAAATTGCACTTATAGTTATTATTATCACTCATATTTTCAATTCATAAAATGCATCATGCAAACTTTTAGAAATAAAAAACAAATGCTAGCAATTATGTTTTACTTTTGACAAATTTAGATCTTATTTGATTTGCATTAAATTAATTGCCTACATTGATCATTATACAATCAAATGCCTTATGATAAAGAAAGATACCAAACCAAGATTTGTGAGGTGGATTTTTCTATCACAAGAATTTGATTTAGAAATTTTGGATAGGAAATGAATTGAAAATGAAATTTTTGTTCATCTTTCTAGACTTTCAAATGAAGAGAACACATCTAATGAGCTTGAAATTAATAGTTCTCTTTATGAATAAATTTTTTTTTTTTTTTTTTCGAATAGACTTCAATGGTATACTTATATCATAAATTTTATCCTTAGGGGTATAATTTAATTTGATTTATCTTTTATTCAAAAAACAAATTTCTTGCATTATTCCAAATATTTTTTTTGGATGAACAATCTTTATTTAAGGCTTGTAATAACCAAATTATTAAGTGGTGTGTGCTTTAGGAAAAACGTAGAACCTGTAATTAGTGAATGTCATGATTCTCATTATGGAGGGAATTTTGGGGGATTTAGAATCACTTCTAAAATCCTTCAATAAAGATTTTAGTTTCCTATTCTATTTAAGGATAGTAATGATTATATTTTAAAATGTGGTCAATGTCAAAGAGTAGGCAGGATTTCTAAAGGAAATGAAATGCCCTTAAACTATGTTTTAGACATTAAGATATCTGATGTTTGGGGTTTGAATTTTATGAGATCATTTTTGTAATCCCATAGATGCTAATATATACTTATTGATGTAGAAAATGTATCTAAATGGATTAAAGGATTAACAACTCCTAGAACAGATGCTCTAGTTATGCTTAAATAAATAAATAAATAAAAACTTAAGATTTAGGATGCCAAGAGTTTTAATCAGTGATGAGGGAAGTCATTTTTATAATAAAAGAGTTGAAATAACATTAAGAAAATATGATATTCATCTTAGAGATGGAATAGCTTATCATCACTAAATAAATGACAAAGGTAAAATAAGTAATATGGAGATTAAAAGAATTTTGGAAAAAAATATCAATTTTAATATGAATGATTGGGCTATTAAATTAGATGATGCATTATGAGCCAATAAAACTACTTTAAGACTCCTATTGGTATGTCTCCCTATAGGTTAGTCTTTCAAAATGGTTGCCACCTTCTTATAGGATTAGAGTATCAGGCATTCTGGTTTATAAAAGAATTAAATTTCAATCTTATGGGAATAGAAGAAAAAATATTAATATAGTTGAGTGAATTAAAATATTTAAGAAAAGAAGCTTATAAAAATGCCAAGATTTTAAAGATAAAATTAAAAAATGGCATGATCTTATGTTTCGCCTGGATATGATGTTTTGCTTTTTTGTTCTAGGTTAAAGTTATTTCCAAGAAAACTAAAATACAAGTGGACAGAATCCTTCACTATTATGAAAGTATTTTCTTATGGAGATGGTTGAAATTAAGGATAAGAATAGTTAGCATTATTTTAAAGTTAATGGCCATAATTTGATGCCTTATTTAGGTAAATATAGATTGTTTGAGAAATATAACTAAGTTGGTTCAACCTTAAAGAGAATAATTTGTATAGTCTGGTTAAAGACTATAACCTTAGCGTAAATAAGAAATAACCCACCTTTTTTTTTATGTTCTTTTCCATTATTTAGTTCTTTTCTTAAGTGTGGTGCTATCTTTCTTTTTGTGATTTTTACTATATATTTAGTTATAGTTATTTTATATTAATTTAATTTTTTTTATGTATTTACCTTTGCTTAATTTTCCTATGCTTAAATTATTATACATGGTCCCCTACAATTATTTACACTTTAATTATTTACTAAGCCAAAATAAAAATAATAATTAAAAATTAAGTAAAATTAGGATAATAATAAAACCCTTGATGATAATTTGAATGAACATTGTATAATAATTCATAATTATAAAATTTAATAATTAACTAACCTTGATAACTTAAGCTATTAACTTGATTTTACATTTAGAAACTATGTATTACTCATTGACTACTGAATTAAAAAATGAATAATTAAGTTTAAGAAATAGATGTGTGGAGCTGAAATTTTGAAAATTCATTAGTATACATGAAAATGGAATTAGTAATCTTATTAAATCCTTATATTAACTCATTTAGGATTATAAAAGGATGAAATAAAATATATAATCAAATTCATTAAGTAAGTACTCCACAAATAATAAAGAAAAGAAAATTATGAAAAATGTAAAAGAAAATATTACAAAAAGAGAAAGATGAGTACATTCAAAATTTTGTTTTGGTTATAGCTAAAATTTAAATGCATCATAATAATTAATTAAAATAGGATAAAGTGAGTGAAATAATGTATGTTATGGAGCACTAACGAATTTCCTATTGCAACTTAGTTTTCAAAATCATGTTTTTATATCATGTCTATTTTTTATGATACCAAAATCTTATTATTTTGATTACTATTTCTTCTAACATATATTGGAAATTTTGTTTGTTTTATTTATAAGTACTAACATTTTAGAGAAATCATACTCCAGACTGCTTAAAACTTTAAGATAAATTAGATTAGGGTTTATAGTAATTGAAGTCTATACTTTTCTATTTTTCTTGAATCTGGGAGAGTGTGATTGTAGTTGGGTAACCGTGCACACACAGACTGGGTGAGTTAGAAAAAAACTTATATTTTTAAAACTAATCATAATGTATGATTATGGGATTGTATGGTACGATTTGACCTGAGTGTTCTTCTTGAAAATAGTTAATCAAATCATGCCTTAGAAATTTTTGATTGAACAATTCGTATTGTATAAAGTTACATTTGTATAGATGACATCCAGAGTATGAAATGGCTATGTACTAGTTCATCCCAAACAAACTCACAATTTTTTGAACTAATCATACTGTATAAAATGACTTTCAACCAGACAACATCCAGAGTACGAAATGGGTGCATACCAATTCATCCAAATGAACAGATAAATTTTTTAAACTATTTGAACTGTATAAAATTAGTTTCATACAAATGATGACTAGAGTACGAAATGTACTCATCCATTTTCATACCAAATGAAGAGTAATTTGGCTAAACTGATCATACTGTATGATATATGGTTCATACAGTACGCCGACCAGTGTATAAAATGAGTTTGTATAGAATCACACCTGATGAATCTGTTCAATTTTGAATTGTTCATATTATATGATGTCATTTCATACATATAACTGCCATAAAATAGAATTAGATCGTATAGGATCATACGAGGATTTTTTTGATTTGTTCGTACATATGATGTGCAATTGTACTATACGATCCAAGACAGACAAATTAAAATTTTTAGTTTTCTGGATGGTTTTACCTGTCTTTTATATTTAAGAGTCCTAAAAATTAACTGACACTATATCTTAAGAACTCCTAATGTGAATTTCTTTTAAGAGTGCATTTGGAAGAGTTTATTCGGATTTGAGAGTGAGAGATTTTTTTAGAGTGATTTGTGAAGGGATTCACAAGGTTGTCCAATGGTGAATATTCATTACTTATTCTTCAAAGTTCTTTCCAACTTTCTTGAAGACTCTTGGAAGGAGATTTTCAAAGGAGGGTTCGTACTCTATCGACATCAGAAGAGTGCAAAAATATGAAGATACTCTATCAACACCAGGAAGGAGTGAAAGGATGAGGGTACTCTACTGACACAAAGAGGGTGTGAAAGGATGTCAGTACTCTACTAACACTTGGAGGGTGTGAAAGGATGACGGTACTTAACAGACACTAGGAGGGTGTGAAAGGATGATGGTACTCTGACATCACCAAAAAGGTGAAAAAGGATGACGGTACTCTGTCATACCAGGGATAGATCAAAGAGAGGTTAATTATAAGGGCTTCTCTTCCTTACTGTGAGAGAAGAAGGAGAGTCACTTTGGTATAGTGCAATACCTAAAGATGAAGTATTTAGGGAGTGGACGTACGTCTAGTTGGACCAAACCACTATAAATTTTTGTATTTTTCTATCTTTACTTTTTACTATTTTTAATTTCTACAATTTAATTTTGTTGTTAAAATTTTATTTTGATAATTTTTAATTGTGCTTAAAAACTATAGAATTGGTTTTCTAAAATTTATAAGAGATTTTTAAATTACCAATTCACCCCCTCTTGGTTAACCATAGGATAAATTTAATAGGTCTAACAACCTATTCAAACTTTCATTTCCTATTTTTACTATGAGCTCAACTAATACCTAAACTACATTATTCATTTATATATTATGAAGACAATTTTATATTTAAAAACATAGTGGATAGATTCAAAATAAGTAATAGAAAGAGTGGCTAATTAGGAATACTATTATGAATTTTTTAAATTTGAATTATAACTTTATTCATTCTAAATTTCTTCTAGACTATGATGTATTATCCTATAACTAGTAATTTTAAATTATTAATTGTTTACATTGGCTATTAAGTAATTAGTGGGTAAAAGCTACCATTGCATGAGGAGAAGCAAGAGTTTAATTATTATATTAAAATTCAATAAAAATATTTTCTTTTAATTATTTTTTCTATAAGAGATATTTAGAAAATAATAAAAATTATAAGTGTTGATTAGCATTATGGTGTCAATTTATACTATGTTGTAGCGCCTACATCATCCATGTCGAGGCACCAATTTCACACATTATAGTGCCATCTTCTCTATTTACAAGCACCACAGTGTTACTATAGTCAATTTTGTGGAATTATATAACATTATTGTGCCTAAAATTAGCACCTTAGTATTAGAGCCTTAGAAAAATTTATGCTGGACCACCATACCTTTCAACGCCTTAACACCAAATTCTCTATTCCAGTGCTGCAGCACTCAAATGTTTTAGCACTACAGCGGAGTTTGTTGCTGAAAATGAGAAGCTATGCCAATTCAGCGAAAACATGCACAGTTCCAAGTAGTAATTGTTCAATGTTATCAAGCATTGTAACATAGCCAATATTGTAGTGACAAGGCGCTAATTCATTTTTCATTGCCATGGCGCCACCTTGTCAAGCATTGTAGTGCCTGAACCCATCCATGTAAATCATATAAATAATATTTCAATTCAATTATTTTAGGAGTTTTACTACTTGTGTGATTTTCTATAATATTAAGTGTATTTCTATAATCCCCCCTTAGAGTAAAGTCTAAGAGAGGCTAGAGAAGTTAAATATAACTTTTCTTGCGAAGATCTTAGCTTGTTTGTGTAAGCAACTCTATAGTTAGTGGAAGTAGTGTGGAGAATATCATTTGATCCATCCTAGTGATAATTTTCTTATTACTTCTTTTATATCGTTTCTTCCAAAGAATTAAAAGAAGATGACTTTGCTTGTTATATTTTTCATATATGGCTAATTCTCTAGTTTTGGGATTATGATGTAAAAGGCTTAATAAGTATTAATATAGACACTTATTCCTTGAATGATAAAATGGTGTTTTCAATATATCATAATCTTCATGTAAAACATACAATGGTTATATATGTAGTTAAATTTTAGTGTGAGGTATAGCCTCGACGGAGGAATAAGAGAACATTTAGGAAAATTGAAATGGAATATTGGTATTCTTAGACATAGGATGTTTCAATATTTTAAGTTCTATTGAGATATTAAAATTTTACAAATTCCATAAACCATTTTTTTTTCATCTCTACAAGCTTTACAGAGATCTAAGGATGCATATGATCTAATCCACATTTAAAAAAATTATTTTTATTTCTCATTAGGGAAACTATATTGTTTATATTCATTAGTCTTGAACACTTTAGTTTCATAAGAATCAAAATCTCCTTTCAAGTTTTTCTTTCAATGATAAAAACTTCAAAACATCATTTTTATTTTCAGTATGAAAAGTTGTGCATTTGAAGTAAGCAGTAGTAGTTAAATTGCAATTAAGTAGAACACTTCCTTATGGGTTTGACACTCTATTCTGTCACTTTATTATCTGATTCAATACGTATACTTACATATTTTAGTGGCCTTTTATTAATGTTATATCCAAAAAAACTAAGTATATTTTAAAATCACTAAGTAACATACTAAGCTCTACATAAGCCCCCATCATTCTTCAATTTGAATTATCCTCGACTCAAAAAATATTTTTTTTCACATAGTGTCAAATATTATTTTTGGGATGAACCATATTTGTTCAAGGCTTGTAATGACCAAATCATTAGGCGATGTTTCCCCGAGGAAGAAATAAAACCTAAAATAAAGGATTGTTATGATTCTCATTATAAAGGGAATTTTGGAGGATTCAAAGCTACTCCTATGATACTTCAAATAAAATCTTATTAGCCTTTTTTATTTAAAAATGTTAATAAATATTTTATAAATTGTGATCAATGTTAAAGAGTAGATAACATATCTTGAAGAAATAAAATGCCCTTAAATTATGTTTTAAAATTAAACTCTTAGATATTTGGGGATTAGATTTTATGGGACTATTTGTGCAACCCATGGGTGCCAGTATATTCATATTGATGTTGAGTATGAATAAAAATGTATTAAAGGAGTAGCTACCCTTATAACTGATGCTTAAGTTGTTCTTAAATTTTAAAGAAAATATATTTTTTCTAGATTTAGAATGCTTAGAATATTAATTAGTGTTGGTGAAAGTTATTTTATAATAAAAGAGTAGAAACAATATTAGTTAAATATGCTATTCATTATAGGATTACAATGGCTTATCATCCCCATACTGAAAGTTCGATGGGGATGTTAAGCCCAATGAACTTAGTCCCAAGCTAACCAAGAGGGGGGTGAATTTGTATTTTAAAAAATTCTTTTCACAAAAAAAGGAAATTGCATAAACCAAATCACACCACAAAAAATAAATGCGGAATTTAAAAGTGCGGAAGTAAGAAAAGGAACACATAAATTTATAGTGGTTTGGTCGACTCGACCTACGTCGACTCCTTGGAGGCACCCTCCAATTATTGCACTACAAAACGTGACTCTCCTTTAGCCCCCACGGCTAGGCGGAGAAACCCTCACAAGAACCACCTTTTTGCCACCCCGGCAAGGTAGAGAACCTATCTCCTTTTGCTTCCTCCTGAAGCTGGCAGAGAACCAAAACCAAAAGCAAAACTCCTTACCTCTACCGACCCTTCCACGGACGAGAAACTCTAGACGAAGATGACGCAGAGCGATCCTTGAAGCAACCCTTGTGAATCCCCTCACAAGATCCTCTCTCTCTCCTCTCTCTCTTTCTCTCCTCAAGGTCTTCTCAGGTCAAGGCAGCAGCCAAAGGTCTTGAAAAACATTGAACAAGAGCTCTTAATTAGAAGAGCTTCAAAAGAGCTCATTAATTGCAAGTTGCCGACAATATCGTCCAGGCCGATATGGACATCGGCCTGGCCGATCAGTACAAATCAATGAAGATCGGCCAGAGCATCGCCCTGGATGGAAAACAGGATGATTGAAAATTAGCTTGATCGTCCAGGCCGATCGCATTATCGTCCGGGCCGATCAGTTCAAATCAGAGAAAAATTGTCCTGACAATAGCCCTGGATACGGGCTGGCCGATATTGATCGTCCTGAAGTAACTTAAGGTTTTTTACTGGATCGTCCTGGCCGATCCTGCGATCGTCCAGGATGATATGATCGTATCAATCATCCTTAATTACTCCCTTGATTTCCTGAACAATTATGGCATAATTTGAGAATATCGTCCAGGCCGATCATAGGATCGTCCTGGCCGATAATTTAAAAATACAGTATACCATAATTAACTATGGCGGCTACTTCTTTCTGTTTTGAGCTTATCATCCTGGCTGATACATGTATCGTCCAGGACGATCTGTTAATGTTGGCTGCCTTAATTAAGAATCCTTAATTAGACTTTCTGTTTTTAAGCTGATCGTCCAGGCCGATCCAAAAAATCGTCCAGGCCGATATGAGTAAAAACAGAAATTCTAAGTCTCTCAAGTGTGTGTGTGAAGGGTTACATAGCATCAGTCTCTTTTACTTTTACAAGTAGACTCAAAAGGTGAAAATCAAACGTACAGACTGACTCAACCCTAAACCTACGCAATCCTGAACTTGGCTCCTTGATCGTCCGATCTTCGATTCCTAAAAAGTTAGAAGCAACAAGTAGTCCAAGAGAAACAGTGTTTGTCAATCATCAAAACATATTCCATGAAAAATATATTTGCAACAATCTCCCCCTTTTTGATGATGGCAAACACAAGTAGGAAAAATTAAACAAAAATAGGTTCATTAGAAAATCAAAGTTACAACAACTTTTTCCTACCACACCCTATCATACTCCCCCTTTTATCATCACAAAAAGAGGGTCCAGAAATAACAGAAAAACATCACAAAAGACTAACAAGCAAACTACAAAAAGACAAGAAACAACAACACAAAGCACAAACTAAAAGAATGAGGGATCCTGATCATCAGATGGAGGTGGTGGAGGTGGCTGCTGAAAGTAACTGGCAAGCGTGGTAAACTAAGCATTGAACCAGGCGATGTCCTGGTCATGCTGCTGCTGGTGGTGAGTAAGAAAACTGTCAAATTGGGCTAAATCCTCAGCGCGGTGATGCTTGTAATGGGCAATGTCCTTAGAGTGTTACTGCTCCTAGGCAGCAACATAGGCGTCAAACCGGGTCTCCCAATGATCAAATCTCTCAATCAACTGATCAACCGGTGAGTGCTGGTGGAGAGGAGCAGGGTCAGGAAAGGAAGCTGGAGCGGGAGCCTCCTCCTCTCTAGCCCCCCGAGGTTCTTCAGGGTGGAGACGAGCACTGTGAAGGGTGCTGAAGGAATTGTTTGAGTAGAAGGGAGTTGGGAGGTTTGGTGGATTGGGACATTGAAGTTGGTATTTCGTTTCAAGAACATAGGCTATGATGTGTCCTAAGGCTAGATTTGGTTTCCTTTTGTGTCCTGGATCGCGAATTGTGGTTAGGTGATCAATGTATTGAAAAATTAGGTCCGCAGTGTTGATTTCCCTATGAGCCATGATGTAGAAGGTAGTGAGGGAAAGTAGAGTGGTGATGTGGACTCAGTCACCGGCTTTTGGAATGACGGAGGTGCGAAGGACATGTTGGATTGTCCTAGCATCTCTGACTAAAGAGCTAGTCTCTCCAACATGGTAAGGTACATTGGTCTGGCGAAGAAAGTGATTTGCCATGGACCAGTCAAAATCAAGGTCAGAGGCGATTATGTGCAGCTTATCTCCGGTGGTGGATAGCTGTAAAAGATCAACACAATCCTGATATGTGATTTCGACAGGGCGTCGATTCACATAGGAGGTCAGGGTTGTGAAGGTAGGGTTGATGCGAAGGTTTGCAAAAAATTCTAGAAGAAATAAAGGCTAAATTCTTACCCAAAAAAAAATAGGGTTATTGAAGGAATAAAGGCTAACCTAATATTTAAAATGATTAATATGTAATCCAAAATTAAAAAAAGTGAAAAAATTAAAAAAAATAATCAAAAGTAAAAGTTAGAAAAGAAATAAAAGATGAGCGCATAAAAAAACTGGTATCAATTAAAACTAAAGCCACAAGCATCCTAATACTTAAATCAAATAGGGCAAGATAAGAGAACTAATTAATACATAGGATGGTGCACTATTGAACTTCTTATTTTTCTACAAGCACAACTAATCTCTAAATGATATATTTTTCATTTCTAAGATTAGAAGTCAAAACTTTTATTTACACTCAGAGTGGATATGTTTAATTAATCAATAACAATGATGATTACTTTAGCTATACTATTTATTTGTTCAAATTAGCAATTTGGTCATTTCAAATTATTTCTAGACCATGATACATTAAGATAATCAATAGGAGATTGCACGATTGCTTGAGGAAAAGTAGGAGCTTAGGTTGGGAGGAATTTATTAAGTATAAATTTTGTATTATTTATTATATTAAATTCAATACAAATATAATATTTTAATCATGTTTGTGCACAAATTCGCAGGAGAAGGTAAAAAATTCAGAAGTGTTGAACGAGTGCCACAATGCTCATAGATTCAACACTACATAGTCAACATTCAGAGTACCTTAGCAACTAATTCAAACATTGCAACACCAACCACTTTGGATTTAAGAAATAGTAGCACCCTAGTAAAGCCAAGGTTAGCACCGCAACTTTTAACAACATTATTGCACCAAAATTAAGCATTATAGCACAAGAGTATGAGAAAATTTAGTGCTGGAGTATCATGATTCACCACAGCACAGTATTGGGTTGTACATTCAAGCACCGTAATGTTCATCTTTTATAGTGTCATGGTAGAGAAGTTACCAAAGTGAGGATCAACACGAATTCAATTAAAAGCTATGCTAGTTCAATCAACAGACATTCCAAGCAAACCCAATGCTGCAGTGAAGTAAGTCCAATAATGTTGAGGCACTAGTTCATTTTATAATGCCACAAAGCAACCATGTCTAGCATCGCAGCACTTGAGGCTATTTCTAGACTTATTATAAATAGTTTTTTAATTTATTTTCTTTAGGATTTTTATCACTTTCAATATAGTTATGTAATTTTCATTTAGTTCTTTAGGGCCACCTTAAAATTAAATTCTAAGGGAGGCTAATGAAGTATAAGATACTTTTATTAGAGAACATAGCTTGTCTTATGAAAGCAATCCCATCTTTGGACGTAAAAGGAGTATGGAGAAATAAATTATACTATCCAAGTGAAATTTTTTCTTATTATTATTTTTGTATATTTTCTTCTTTGAGTGAAATGAAGATGTGTTTACTTTTTAATTTATCTATGTCAGGCTAATTTATGAATGTTGGGCTAAGGATATGAATACAATGCAAGTATTAATATAGACTCTCATACCTTAAATAAAATTATGGTTATTTTCAATATCTCTCACTCTTAATTTAATGCATACAATGGCTATATATGTAGTTAATACCTAGGGTGATATGTTGCCTCAACGGATGAATATTGGAATAAATAAGAGAATTGAAATGGAATGGTTGCATGCCTAGATATATGATGTTAAACTTTCTAGGTTCTATGGAGACATTAGAATTGTAGGAAGGTCTCAAATCTCCCTTTTGACACCTACATACTTGACAAAGATCTAGGAATGAATATGCTTTAATCCACATTAATATGTAAAAGTCACATTAAAAAAATATTATTTTTATGAGCATTAGTCCAAAATGTATTTTATCTATTGGGTAAATCATGAATCTTTATTAGACAGTACTAGTTTTATTGTATTTTAGAATAATTTCTCATGGGATCGACACTCAATTACTTTATTACTTATATGACTCATATACTTGTATATCAAGTGGGCATTTCATATCGAAGAAAGCATAAGCAAATTCAAAAGCTAAGACGTTTAGTAGTAGCATGCCCGTAAGTGCTCACTAAGTTATACCGTTTAGTTCCTTCTAAAATAATTTTTATGGCACTTTTACCTGATAGCATGAACTTCCATCATACAACTTTTGGTACATTGTAATACGGATTATTCTAAACATTTTGACTAATTCAAACTTTTACTAGTTAAAAGTGTAGTTATTGCATTTTATATTATTTAATAAAAATAATGATTTTAACATTTAAATTTAATTCTACTGTTATTTAAAATAAAGTGAATGAATATTTTTAAGTTCTAAGTTGATAATTGGTTACTATTCCTTTTATAACATTGAATAATAATTTGTGTAAAAAGTAAAGCTAGTCAATCACTAATGTTAGCTGGAGACTGACTAAGCTGTATAAGATGGCAGACCGATGAGTTTTTCTTTGAATATTATGGTTTGGTGTTATCCACTATTGATTTGTGTGATTCACTAAA
Organism: Dendrobium huoshanense; assembly: GCA_016618105.1. Lineage (NCBI taxonomy): Eukaryota > Viridiplantae > Streptophyta > Magnoliopsida > Asparagales > Orchidaceae > Dendrobium > Dendrobium huoshanense. The sequence goes on from CM028355.1 coordinate 16,977,011, forward strand.
TGGTAGTTATAACGAGTTAACTATAGTGCTGATGGGCAAAGAGTGACATCTTTGGTCATGTTTGAGCTAGTGATTATTGATTTATCGATTTACTAGTTACTGGAAAAGTATAGCTTAAGCAAAACTCCATACTTTTTTAGTGTTATTATTGGGATGCATTCATTATATTGATTACTATCATTATATTAATATATAATTACCATAGTATCTTATTGTTATTGCTATAAATTTTACTAATAATGATACTGCACTAATTTACTATTATTGTTACTACTATTGATTCACTATTAATGATTTACTATTACTTAGCACATGATTTTTATTACTGACCATATTATAAAAGATAATGATTATACAGTGATATATAATTGTTAAATATCATGTCTATATTGATTTGATAGTATAACATTGTTATGAATTTTTGTAGTTTTCATAGATTGTTAGGTTTTACTGATTTATATAATTTACTTATTTATTTGAAATCATTACTATGATGTATGAATGGCATTCATAATGATTTTATTGATTTACAGATTTTAATATTTTTACAATGCATTTTTTATTAGCCTCCATATAGTATTGGTTTGCTGGTTCATAGATTTTATTATATAGTATGTGTTTTATAGTTTATGCACAAATTTATCATTATATTGATAGATACTATTATGAAGGTAATAATTACATGTATAATATTTGTTTATCATATTGTGTGTTCAGTTATAAGATTTTAATGTTTTATTGGACTTTTTTTTATCATATTATATGTGATTTTAAATGATTTTAAGTCAGGGAAGAAGATCAAGAGTGTGAGATTGATAAGTTACATAATTCATTAGGTTATACTATTATTTTGTTTCTTTTATCTTTTAGTTATTTTTTTATACTTGGGAGTTGAAAAGTTTGTATAGGTTGTTAAACATATGTAATTGTCCCAAGGCTAACCAAGACGGGGTGAATTGGTAATTTAAAACATTTATTGGATTTTTAATAGAAAATTGATTTTTATATTATTTGCAAAAGTAATTTTTCAACCACAAATACTAAAGTGCAGAAAAATAAATATATAAAAATAAAAATGACCACAAGAATTTATAATGGTTCAGTCCAACAAGACTTACGTCCACTCCTAGAAGACTCCCTCTTCAGGTATTACACTATTACCAAAAGTGACTCAACTTTTGCCCTCGCATCAAGGCGGAGAAACCTTTACAATTTTCCTCTCTTCCACCTATCCCCAGTGTAGCAAAGTGACATCGTCCTTTTACACCCTCCAAGTGTTGACAGAGTACCATCGTCCTTTCACACCCTCCAAGTGTCAGCAAAGTACCATTTTCCTTTCACACCCTTCATGTGTCAGTAGAGTATCATCATTTGTTCACACCCTCCATATATCAGCAGAGTACCAGATCTTCGTTAAAGATCTTCTCTAAAGTAACTAAAAAATAAAAGAGTTTCTTATATTTGAGCAACCTAGTGATCCCTTCACACTTCACTTACGAGAAATTTCTCTCAAACACTCCCAAAAACACTCTTTCACTTGCTCTCAAAGAAATCATGAAGAATAACACTTTAAGTCAGTTTCCAAACACCTTTTTATATGAAAGACACGAAAAACCATCCAGAAAACTTAAATTTTCCATTTTGAGCGTATATGATCGTATTTCATACATACGAATAATTTTAAAACTAATGCGTATGAACCTATATGAATTATTTTATGCACGATCATCATCCAGTACAAACTATGATCATATAATACGAACTATAAGAACTTTTTTTTATTAGTCCGGATGAAAAGGTTCCCCATATTTTTGTACTCTGGACGACATCTGTATGAATATGGAATCATACAATATGATCTGCTAAAAAAAGGTTAGCATTCATTGAGATGAAAAGGGACCCGTCTAATTCATACTTTGGACTTCATCTGTAAAAATAAGGCATCATACAACTTAATTAGTTCAAAAAAAGTTTGCAATATCGGGATTAAAAGGGACCCATCCAATTTGTACTCTGGACATCGTCTGTACGAATAGTGTATCGTACAGTACGATTAGTTAAGAAAAAGATTTAAATTTGTCAAGACAAAAAGGTACATGTCTAATTTATACTATGAACATCGTCTGTATAAAGATCCCTTCATACAAAACAATCAGTACTTAGAAAATTTTTCCTTTATACAGTTCATTTAACTGTTCATAGGAGGAAATAACTGAACAAATTATCCCATACGAAGTGAATTCGTATACTATGATTAGTTTAAAAAATAATACAAATTTTAAACAATCTCCCAGTGTGTGTGTACACGGTTATTCAATTACAATCACACTCTCTCAGACTTAATAAAATAAAAAAATACAGACACCATCTACAATGAACCCTAATCTCATCTAATTTATAGTCTTCAATAATCTGGAGTATAATTTTTCTAAAATGTTAGTACACACAAACAATAAAAGCAATACATCCAAAATATGTTAGGATAACCTATAATTAAAACAATAATATTTAGAATTATCAAAAACACACATGTTGCAATAATCTTAACAATCGAAAAACTAAGTTACAACAATATCAATAATCCCCCCTTTTTTATGATGGAAAAACAATTATTGTTTCAGTTAACATTTATATCCTAAATTTCTCCTTAGCTCCCCCTAAAAGAATAAACATTTGAATATAGGTATATTTCATGAAGAGCACAAAATTTTTTAATTTTTAAAACAAAAACATATAAACATAACAACAAAATAATAAAACACAAATACAAATAATCCAAAACAAAAATAAGCCAGACCACAAGCACACTAAAAACTTAAACTCAAACAACACAAACAAGATTATCATAAGCGCACTAAAAATACAAATAATACAAATAAGATTATTACTCCCCCTTCTAACAACAATAAAAAGGGAAGAAGAAAATTGAAATAAAATATGCCAAACAAGAAACCAAAATAATATATCTTGAAAGTAATTATAATATAGTTGCAATAACAAATTTAATTACATAAGATGAAAAAGAAAGATTCAAAAATTTTAAATTAAAGAACAACTTAGATAAGAAAAGTTAATCAAGATTATGATGCATTCTAGACAATTAGATAATGAAAATTATTGCAAAAGTGACAAAATGAAGATTAATTAATTTCAATTTTTAATATAGAATATAATTGAAAATTAGATAGATTTGAATTAAAGATTAAAATATCAAGGAAAGAACATAAAAAAATTCAATAAGCGATATTGTGCATCTTTTCAAATATTTGAGGCACACAATGTGCATCATTTTTTATTTGGCCTAATTTTGTGCCTCTTTTTATTTTGCAAACTATTACGGATTCTTTCATTTTTTGTACACATTTTACATTTCTTTTGATATACCTCTTTTTTATTTGGTTTTTCCAAAATCAATAATCTAAAATCAAACTTCTCTAATAGCAAAAATAATTATATTAAAAAATATTTAAAAATAATAATAAGACATCAAAATTACAATAATAATATTCAAATTATGTTTGCTTGAAAAGAAAATAAAATTGATATTATTAACTTAATTGAGTTATAATTTAATTTATTTTTTTTGAAAAATTAGATTTCATGATGAAATTAATTTTATAATGCAAATTAATTTATAACACAATTTAGATTAATTAGAAAAGGCTTTTCAAATAGACATACTAACATTTTTAAAAAAAAAGAAACAAAATTAAGTTAGCAAAACATGACATTTTTTATTGATATCAAAAGGATTTTTTACATTGGTACGGAGATATCAATAAATAAAACATCAAACTAACACGCATAATCATCATAATAAAAACCACAAGTAACATCAATAGAAAGAAAAATACAACATCACATCAAAAACAAAGAGTCATCACAGGTAAAGGACTAGGAGAGGCAACAACAAAGAATTACATCTAAAACTCAAAGGGCCCTGATCTAGAGGAGGAGCCTGATACAAGACTGAAGAAATAGTTATTCATCATTACTACATTTGTGTTCACCGAGTCAAACTAACCTCAGATCCACCCCATCTTCTTGGTACCTTGCATCTTGTAGGTTTAGATGAGTCTGAATTTGATCAAAATGTTGATCAAAATGATTAACCAACTCCTGAAAGTATTGTTGATAAGGTCCAGGTGTAGGTGCAGTAGCTCTCCCTTCTTCTTCAGAATCTTTATTAAAACTCTGGTCTCTCCCAAACAAAGATTGGTTAAATAAATTGGGAGTTCAGTCGAAGTATCAGGGAGAATAATATGGTACTTCTTATTTAAAATGTACATCACTAAATGTCTTAGAGCTGTATTCTTCTTCCTCTTGTGATGTGGAAGCCCAATTTTAGAAAGATTATTAATATAATTCAGGATGAGTTGGGCCTCATCAATAGGTTGTCCAGTTATGATCAAATAAGTAAACGTTAACAAAAGAGGAGTCATATTTACTCAATCACCAGTCTTAGGAATGATTAAAGTTCTTAAGATATACTGGATGATCCTGACATTTTGGTTCAAAGTGTAGACTCTTGCTAAGTGACCTACTTGAGTTACACCTCTAAGAGTTTTATTGATTTCAGACCAGTCATAATCAGATTTAGAGGTTAAGGTGTGGGCTCTAATGTTGTGAGTCCTTAAGTGAAGAAAAGTTCCTAAATCTTCCTTTGTAATTTCCACACGCTTTTTTTTTTTTTTGACAAAAGAGGTTATCCTAGTTTCTTTCTCACTGAACATCATGTTTGCTGGAAAATAATGAAAGGTGTTCTTATGGAAGGCATATATCATGATTAAAATAAAGGAGAGCTAAGTTGAAATAAAAAGAGGTATGACAGAAAAGTGGATTTCATCTTGGATGAGAAGTCTATAAGGAGTGATTTTTGCAGCTATGTACCTATGAAAAGCATCCTCATTATCCCTTGACAAAATGTTGTCATCCCCACCTCTAGATGATGATGCCTTGGTCACTTGAGAGCGCTTACTAGAGCTTGCCATTCCTAGGTTGGAGCCTCTAGAAGGATTCAAGAAGGGTTTGAAAGTGAATGAAAATGATTTTAATAGCCCTTCTATTTAAAAAAAAATTACCTATCGTATCATACAAAATTGATTTTGTATGTAGGATCTTGACATCATACGGGATGAAAGAAATTTTGTATGTATAAATGAAAACATCCAAAATGAAACAACTTTTCATAAACACATAATTTACAAAGCATCCTTTTGTACAGGCTTTTTGACCATTCATTCGTACAGATAAACAGGTATTTGTTTGGGAAGATCAATTATTTAAGATCATTTTAATGGCTGTTAGGTTCATCTCCCACATAAACTAACACCTAGAATGTATAGACGAAAGGCGATTTCATACATACGATCAATTATAAAAATTTTCTCTAACTTGATAACCATCCACATACGTATAGATGAATCTATACAATTTATACATACGATGACCTCATCATACAATATAAAAATTTATAAAAGTTTAAAATTTTCACATCCAACTCCAAGACAAATCAAAGATATGCTACATAACTCGTATAGTATGAACACATCTCATATAATACGAACATAACACTTAGAAAATGAAAACTAAAAAAAATTCTTAAAATCAATCATCCTTACACAAGTGACAAATGCCTAAATTGAAAATCTCACAAAATAAAAACCAAAATTAAAGCACTTACAAAAACAAAAACAAAATCAAATACACATAACAAATATATCAAGTTTACAAAAAACACCTAACCTTATTCTTAAGGTGCTAAAGGTATCAAAGGCTAGTGGTTTTGTAAAAATATTTATAGGATGATTTTCTATAGAAATATGATTCAATTCAATTTCTCTTTCGACTATATGATCCCTAATGAAATGATGTCTTATATCTATATGTTTGGTTCTAGAATGTTGAATGGGATTCTTTGAAATACAAATAACACTAGTGTTATTATAATATATTGAAATTATGCCTATTATAAATTCTAAATCAATCAACTATTGTTTCAACCAAAGAACTTGTGTCACATAACTTCTTAAGGCAATATATTCAGCTACATCAGTATATATGGTTATAAATTTTGTTTCCTAATGGACCAAGAAACTAATGAATTTTCTATAAATTGATAAGTTCTATATGTACTCTTTCGATCAACCCTTCTACCAGCAAAATCTAAATTACAATATCTATTAATCTCAAATGATATGTTGTACTTAGGATACAAAATTCCTAAGTTTTAAGTTCACAAAAAATATCTTAAAATTCTTTTCACTGCTATCAAATATGATTCTTTTGAATCGGATTGAAATCTAGTACATAAACAAACACTAAATATTATATCAGGTCTTCTAGTAGTCAAATAAAGTAATGACCCAATTATACCTCTAAATTTATTTTTTATCAACAGATTTTTCCTTTGGGTCCTTATCCAACTAAATTGAGGAACTCAGAGATATAGTTATTGGTTTAGCATTAATCATTTCGTATTTCTTGAGGATATCCTTAATATACTTTGATTGACTAAGAAAAGTTCCCTTCTCATTTTTCTTAATGCTAAAACTAAGAAAATAACTTAAATCTTTTATCAAACTCATCTCAAATTTACTATTCATTATTTTAGAAAAATCATCACAAAGAATTTTATTTGTTGATGAAAAAATAATATCTTCAATATATATCTAAATAATGAGTATATCGTCTCCTAATTTATTCAAAAAGAGAGTGGTGTCCACACTTTCTTTTATAAAAGATCTCTCTAATAGGAAAGTGCTTAACCTCTCATACGAAACCCTAGGTGCCTATTTTAATCCGTACAATGCATTTTTTAATTTAAAAACATGATTAGAGAATTTTTCATTTTCAAAACCTGGAGATTGCTCAATATAAACATCATCTTATATCACCCCATTCAAAAATATACTCTTAACATCCATTTGAAATAACTTAAATCCTCTAAAACAAACAAAGAATAACAAAACCCTAATTATTTCAAGTCTTGCTACAGGAGCAAAAGTCTCCTCAAAATTAATCCCTCTAATTGGATTATAACCCTTAGCCACCAGTCTAGTCTTATTTATAACCACAACTCCTAAATAATTTATTTTATTTTAAAACACCCACTTAGTTCTAACTACACTTTGATCTTTTGGCCTTTCAATCAATTCCCAAATATCATTCCTTACAAATTAATTCAACTCTTCTTGCATGGCCAAAATCCAAAATTCATATGAAAGTGCCTGATTTAAATATTTATGGGTTCAATCATAGAAATAAAGGTATAATGGTTAACCGCTTTGCTAAGTGCATGCCTAGTCTTAACACCCTCACTAGGTTCACCTAAAATCAATTCCTTAAGGTGGTTTTTAGAAAATTTCAATTCTTTAGGCGAAGGTTTTTCTATCTCTAAATTTTCATCCAAATTAATCTTTTCAATCCTTTAGGAGTTATTTTCTAAATGATCCTCTTCAAAATTTAGCTCTTCCAAAATCTCAGATTCAATAAATATAATGTGTGGATTCCTTAACTACCAAAATTCTTTTATTAAACACTTTATATGATTTTCTAACACTAGAGTGTCCATGAAAAACTCCTTCATTTGATTTTTGAATCAAATTTTCCTAAAGGAGATTTTTCATTATTATGTATGTTCACCTTACATAAAAAAAACATACAAATGTGACAAAATAGGTGTTCTACCCTTAAGAAGCTCATATGGTATTTTATTCATTTTGATCTAATGTTCACCATATTGAGAACATAATAAGATGTATTAACCCTTTAGTCCAAAACTATTTTTGAAATGAATATTCTGCCAACAGGACTCTAGCAGCTTTAATTAATGTTTTGTTCTGTTTTTTAACTACCCCATGCTACTGAGGGGTCCTAGGTGCATAAAAATTGTTATTAATTTCTTTTTCTTTATAAAATTCACTAAATTCTTTATTTTCAAATTCACCTCTGTGATCACTTTGAATTGTTAAAATTTCACACCCAAGTTTCCTCTGAATCTAAGTCATAAAGTTTTTAAATTCCTTAAATGATTCAGTCTTATGAAATAAAAACCTAATCCTTCTGAATTTTGAAAAATTTTTAACAGTCACAAATCCGTATACCTTTCCTCTTAGACTTAATGTGCTAATTGGTCCAAAACATCCAAATGAATAATTTCCAATAGTTTATTAGTTCTAAGATCCTTAATGGAATGAAATGAGGACTTCACCTATTTTCCTAGTTGGCATACATCACAAAGGTGATCCTTAGTAAAGTCAAGTTTTGGTATACCTCTAATAAGTTCTTTTTGGATAATTTTTTTAATGTTTTTCATGCTAGCGTGACAAAGCCTCCTATGCCATTACAATGATTCATTAGAAATTATTTTTAAACAAAAAGCATTATGAGATGTAATATAATTTAAGTCTAGCATATACATATTGTTTATCATAGTTTCATGCAGTACATCAATTCCATTTTGGATTAATATACAGTTAGTGGAATTTAACACTATATCCTTTATCACATAGCTGGCTAATACTCAAGAGATTATACTTTAAGCCTTCTACAAGTAACATATTTTTAATGAAAAAATTGTTCAAGTACTGATCATACCGGTGCCTACCTCTTTCTTAGTAGTATTATCTCCCAGTATAACCTTGCCTCCATTGCTGGCTTCCAGCGATATGAATTGTGTAGTGTCTCCAGTCATATGCTTTGAGTAACCGCTATCAAGTTTCTAAATGCTCTCACGAGTTCTTGTATGAGAGCCTCTCTACAAAATAATCAAACATTAGTCTTCAAAACCCAAACAAGTTTGGATTCTCCTTTTGGAAAAATTAAACTAGATGCATGTATGATATGACTTATTTTATGCATCGTTTGTCTCCACACTAAATGAGTTTTGCTATGTAAAGTACAAGTGTGTGAAATATGCCCAATCATCCCATAAGTAAAAAACTTAACATAAAAAAAAAGGATTTTTTAATGTCTAATAATATAACTCTCTTCTTAGGTTTTAAGAATTTTGATTTTAAAATAGGATTAGTAAAATCTTCAAGTTTGGGCGGTGTCCTATTTTCCTCAAGAGCTTTCACCTTAATTCTAAGAAATGACTTAACATCTTATAACACATTAATATAATATTTCAAATAGTGCTCTTTACTTTCAAATTCATCCTTAAAATTTTAAAAAAGATTTCCAATTCAGTATGGGAAGATTTTAATAATTCATTTTGTTTATATAAATCATCAAATTTAACCAATAAGCTTAAATGATTGTTATCAATTTGTGTATGATCTATTCTAAGGATTTCTTGCTCTTTTTGTAATTCTAAAAAATCTAAATTTAACCTAGCATGCATTTTCTTTAGTTTTATATATGTTGTATGAATTCTTTCAAATGTGATTCAACCTTATTTCTTGCTCTTTTTGTAATTCATTATACCTTAAGTTACATACCGCTTCTTGATTTGACTTATTAAGATTATTGACCATTAAACATAGATAGATGACTTCTTCTTCCTTTTTTATTTTTTGATGAATTTGAAGTTGAGTCTGCCAAAAAGCTCATTTAAATTTCTTATTGCCCTTTCTCACATTCATTTTCTCCTCCAACTCCTCCTTGCTAGGAGTGACTTTAAGATTTGGCATGTCCAGGTTGTTGCAAATCTATGTTTATGGATTAGAATTTTGATGATAGCAAACATTCATAATTGTCTGTGACTGCCTTGCCTACTAACGTTTTAGGTCCACAAGATCGAGTGCAACTCAAGCCAACTCAAGATTGGGTACATTTAGTTTGAGTCAGTTTATATTTTTTCATTTCTTGAGTCTATTATAAAAGTGGTTCCTAATGCTAAGTAACCTTGCACACACACACTTGAGGGTTTTTCTATTATTTTCTATTTTGAGTTCATCATCCTAGATGATGTCCATATCGGCAAAAGGAGTTGGGTTCTCTCCCTCGCCGGAGTTGGTAGAAAGGACTTTTTGTGAGGGCTTCTCTACCTTGCTATGAGAGAAAAAGAAGAGTCACTTTTGTAGTGCAATATCTGGAGGGCACCTCTGGGGAGTGGACGTATGTCGAGTTGATTGAACCACTATAAATTCTCTATGTTCTTTTCTTACTATGTTTTGCATTTATTTGTTTTGCACATTGATTTCTTTGTGGTGATATTGGTTTGGTTTTTATTTGTGCTTTGCTTAAGAAAATTTTTTAAATACCAATTCATCCCCCCTCCTAGTTAGCCTCGGGCTAGTTCTTAAGTGCTTAACATCCCTAATGAACTTTCACAGGTTTCCTGCATTCATATCAAATAACATCATTAAAAACTTTAATATTTTTATGGAACTTACCTCTATTTCAGTATTGGCATCTCCTTTCCTTCCTCTTTAGAAAACTCCTAAATTGCTTGGTCATCAAGTCAATATTATATTTATCCTCAAGTTATTACTGATCACTTTCTGAGTCATTCACTTTTATGGATATATTCTTCTCCTTTCACTTTTCTTCTACATCAATCTGTCTTTGAGTTACTCTTTGCTTCTAATCAATTAGTGATTCAGGAAGATTGTGAATAGAATACACATTTAAATCCTTAGACTTTATAATAGTAATTATTTTAGCATCATAAGTTGTAGGCAAATAATGAAGTATTTTATTAACCATTTCAGTATTCGTTAGTTTCCTACCTAATGCATGCAAAGAAGTGACTATTTGAGTGAATATTATGTACATGTCAGATATGGATTCATTTGGTTTCATGCAAAATAATTCATAATCAAGTAACATGATATTTAATCTAGATTTCTTCACTTCATTAGTCCTTTTGTACGTAATATAAAGCTTATCCCATTTAACTTTTCCAGTTTTATAAGTAGAAACCTACATACAATCTTCATACTTAAGTGCACAAAAGAAACTATTTAAACATTTTGTATTTAATTATGCTAAGTCACATTCTTCTACAGTCCAGTCAACAAAGGGTATTTCAACTCTAATGATATCTAAAAGTATAGTTGGCCTACTATACCCTTTTTGTACTATATTCCACATGCGATAGTCAAGCGATTGAAAAAAAAAGTGGACATACGTGTTTTCCAAAAATTGAAAGGGATATTATCAAATAATAAAGGTCTTGTGATCGAATATCCTTCAGGTGTGTTACGGATTTTAAAAGTAGTCATTATTATTTTCAAAAAGTAGTCTAAACTTAAAGTTTTGAAATAAAGCTCTGATACCACTTGAAAAGTTTGTATAAGTTATTAAACCTATGTTATTGTCCCGAGGATAATGAAAAGGGGGGTAAATTAGTAATTTAAAAAAATTCTTATATTTTTAATAAAAAACTATTTTTGTATTTTTTGCAAAAGTAATTTTTCAACCACAAATACTAAATTGCTAAAAAATAAAAAAGAAGGAAATGAAAATGAACACAAGAATTTATATTGGTTCGGTCCAATAAGACCTACGTCCACTCCTTGAAGACTCCCTCTTCAAGTATTGCACTAAAGCCAAAAGTGAATCTCCTTTTGCCCCCACAACACGGAAGAGAAGCCTTTACAATTTTCCTCTCTTCCACCTATCCCTGGTGTGGCAGAGTACTATCATCCTTTCTAATCCTCCCATTATTATCAGAGTATTATCATCCTTTCACACCCTCCAAGTATCGACAAAGTAATATTATCCTTTCACACCCTCCAAGTGTCAGCAAAGTACCGGATCTTCTTCAAAGATCTTCTCTCGAGTAACTAGAAAAAAGAAAGGAAGAGTAGTAACAAAAAAAAAAAAAAGAAATTCATACCTTTGAGTAACCTAGTTATCCCTTCACACTTCACTTGCAAAAACTCTCTCTCAAACACTCTCTCAAAAATACTCTTTCACTTGCTCTCAAAGAAATCACAAAGAATAACACTTTAAATCAGTTTCTAAGGACCTTTTTATATAAAAGATATGAAAAATAATCCAAAAAACTAAAATTTACCATTTTGAGTATTTACGATCGTACAATACAATTGTATTTCATACGTACAAATAGTTTAAAAACTACTACGTATGAACCTGTACGAATTATTTTCATACACAATCATCATCCAATTTGAACATGTTCATACTGTATGAATTGTAAGAAAATTTTGCTGATCCATCAGGATGAAAAGGTTCTCCACATTTTTGTACCCTGGATGTTGTTTGCACGAATATGAAATCGTATAATATAATATGCTCAAAAAAAGTTAGCTTTCATCAGGATGAAAAGGGAACTGTCCAATTCATACTCTGGACATCGTCTGTACGAACAAGGCATCGCATAGTATGATTATTTTAAAAAACATTGGCATTTATTAGGATAAAAAGGGACCCATCTAATTCATACTCTAGGCATCGTTTGTACGAATAGGGCATCGTACAATACATTCCGTTAAGAAAAAGATTTGAATTCGTCAGGATAAAATGGGACCAGTCCAATCTGTATAGTATGATTAGTTTAGAAAAGATCCCTTCGTCTGGATAGTAATAGTGATGGTGGCAACTGGTAAGTGGCTGTTGAAAGTTTGTTAGGGATGTTAATCCCTATAGAACAAGCCCGAGGCTAACCAATAGAGGGGTGAATTGGTATTTAAAAATTTCGTTAAGCAACAAGAATGATTATCACAAACCAAATCACCACAAAAATAAGTGCGGAAGAAAATAAATGTGGAAGCAGTAAAAACAAGAACACAAGGGTTTATAGTGGTTAGGTCAACTCGACCTACGACCACTCCCTGGAGGCGCCCTCCGAGTATTGCACTACCAACGTGACTCTCCATTAGCCCCCATAGCTAGGCGGAGAAGCCCTCACAAAAATACCTCCTTTTTGCCACACTTGGCAAGGCAGAGAACCCAACTCCTTTTTCTTCCTCCTGATGTAAGAAGAGAACCATGATCACTTGCCGAAACTTACCTCTCCCAACCCTTCCAAGGATAAGAGGCTCTAGGGAAAAAGAAGTGGAACAATGCTTGGAGCAACCCTTGTGAATACCCTCACAAGATCCTCTCTCTCTCTCTCTCTCTCTCTCCTTTATGTTTTCTCAAGTCAAGACAGCAGCCAAGGATATTCAAAAACATTGAACAAGAGCTCTTAAATAGAAGAGCTTCAAAGGAGCTCATTAAATGCAAGTTGCCGACTTTATCGTCCAGGACGATATTGAAATCGTCCTGGCCGATCAGTACAATTCTCATAAGACCGATAAGAGCATCGCCCTGAATGTAAATTGAATGATTAAAAATTTGATTGATCGTCCTGGATGATATCACGATCGTCCTAGCCAATCATTCAAATCAGAGGAAAATCTCCTGAGCATCGCCTTGAATTTGATCTGGCCGATATTTATAGTCAAGAAGCAACTAAGGGTTTTTGAATAGATCGTCCCGGCCAATCTTGAGATCGTCTAGGACGATGTGATCATATCAATCATCCTTAATTACTTCCTTGATTCCTGGATCAATTTAGGCATAATTGTATGATATCGTCCAGGCCGATCTCATGATCGTCCTGGCCGATTTCCAAAAATATAGAATACCTAAACTGATCATGGAAGCAAATTCTTTCTATATTGAGCATATTGTCTTGGTTGATACAGGTATCATCCAGGCGGAACGGTTAATTACGACTGCCTTAACTAAGAAATCCTGATTAGATCTTCTATTTTGAACTCGATCGTTCAGGATGATATAAAATATCGTCCAGGATGATGTGAGTAAAAACACAAGTTCTAAATCTCTCAAGTGTATGTGTGTAGGGTTACTTAACATCAGTCACTTTAAGCAATTACAATTGACTCAAAAAAGAAAAAAAATACAGACTGACTCAATCCTAATCTACCCAATCTTGAGCTGATTTCAATTTCCGCCGATCTTTGAGTCCTGAAAAGATAGTAGAAAAAAAGGCAGTCATAGTGAAACAAGATTTGTTTTTATTATCAAAATCATAATCCAAAAAACATGTTTGTAATAATCTTCCCCCTTTTTTTATGATGGAAAACTTATCGATAATCAATTCTAAAACAGTAATGCAAAACTAAAGAAGCTTTGAAATTTTTGAATATAACAAGTACAAACAAACTACTCCCCCTTTTGACATCTCAAAAAGGAGGAGGAAACTAAAAACAAAGCTAAGGCAATTAAAAACACAACACAAAAAAAAGAAAGTAATCCATAGAAAATAGAAACTAAAACTAAAAAAATGAGGGATCCTGATCATCAAATGGAGGTGGAGGTGGTGGAGCCTACTGAAAGTAGCTAGCTAGCATAGTAAACTAAGCATTGAACTAGGCTATGTCCTGGTCGTGCTACTGCTGGTGAGTAATATAGCTGTTAAAACGGGCTAAGTCCTCTGTGTGGTGCTGCTCGTAGCGGGCAATGTCCTCAGAATGTTGCTGCTCTTGTGCAGCAACATAAGCATCAAAATGGGCCTCCCAATGATCAAATCTCTCCAATAACTAGTCAAACTATGAGTGCTGACAAAGAGGAGTAGGATCAGGAATGGGAGCGGAAGCCTCCTCCTCCTCGGCCCCCTAAGGTTCCCCATCCCCTGGGTGGAGACGAGTACTATAAAGGATATTGAAAGATCTATTTGATTAGCAAGGAGGCTAAAGGTCGTGACGAGCAAGATATTAAAGATTGCATTTGGTTTCAAGAATATAGGCTATGAGATGTCCTAAAGCAAGGTTGGGTTTCCTCCTATGGCTTGGATCACGAATAGTTGTTAAATGATCAATGTATCAAAAAATCAAGTCAGTTGCATTAAATTCTCTCTGGGCCATAATGAAAAAAGTAGTCAGAGAAAGCAGAGGAGTGATGTGGACTCAGCCCCTGGCTTTTGAAATAATGGAGGTGCAAAGGACATGCTGAATTGTCCTAGCATCTTTGACTAAAGAGCTAGTCTCTTCAACATGAAAGGGTGTGTTGGTATGGCGAAGAAAATTGTTTTCCATGGACCAGTCAAAATTAGGATCTGAGATGATTATATGAAGCTTATCCCTGGTGGTGGATAGCTGCAATAGTTCAGCACAATCTTGATATGTGATCTCAACCGGGCGTTGATTCACATAGGAGGTTAGGGCTGTGAAAGTAGAATTTATACAAAGATTTGCATAAAATTCTAACATAAGTTCTAAGGAAAAAGGGACAGCGAGGGTAAGAATGAAACAGAGAAAAGTGTGAGCAAAGAGATTCATTATCGGATATGAAATGTGGACAGGATTGATGGTTTTGGAAAGGCCTGTATTTAAACTGATGCCACATTCTTCGTAACGACGGTAAGCTACTTGATCCTCCACTTCCCTTAATTGAGGGTCCAGAGTGGCCCTCGAGGAACTTCCAGAAGCCTGTCGGACTCGCTTCCCACCAGCCATAGCAAGAAATCAGTAAGTAAAAAAGAGATAAGAAGAAGCTTTGAGGTGAAAATAATGGCTGTAATGGCCTGTATTTAAAGAAACGGTCATATCGTCTAGGACGATCGCAGAATCATCCCGGACGATTTGATTCAATTATTATGTATAGACCGATGGTTCAAAAAGGCGGTCCAATCGACCGGGCCGATCAGGATGATTAGACACAGGCGATCGTCCTGAGGAGTCATACGGGACGACCGTTGAAAAAGCATATCATCCGGGTCGATTAGGAGTATCATCCAGGACGATGCACAATAATTGATTGTACCAGCCAAAGTTAAAATGTTTTAAATCTTTTCCACGTGTATCATCCAGGATGAACAGTGGATCGGCCAGGATGACTGTCCAATAATGGATCGTCCGGGGCCAATTTTAAGGATTTAAAGGTACTGACTAGTGGATCATCTAGGATGATCTAGTGTATCGGCCAGGATGATGACCATAAATGCATCTGCCAGGATGAAACTTGTATCATCCAAGACAATCAAGAATGATTGTAACAGAGTTCGATCATATCGACCAGAATGATAAAGGATAGTCCAAGACGATGAGTTACAGAAAGCTCAGAAAAGTTCAGCAAATGAATTTTTGAAGAGAAATTATCATATCGTTAAGGATAATAGAGGTATCGGCCAGGACGATGTGACAAGAATTTTAAAATCAAGGAAAGATGGAGATGATCAGAGAAAACCATAAAAAATAAATACAAACTAAAAATAACAAAAAAAGATAAAATAAGAAAAGACAAAAAAAATTTGGCTTTAAATTTTTCTTTTTTTTTTTTTTTTTTTAGAAAAGCAAGCATATGACAAATTTCTCAAATAATTAAATTTTAAAAATTTGAAAGATCAATGAGTTAACAATGTCACAATCAAAAAATGGTAAAAAACTCGATCCTATTTGCTCTAGCTCGGACTTTTTCAGGATATAAATTATCTTTTGAAAATAAGAGGTCTAACTCAGAATAAATTAGATAAAAAGAAGATCCGTTCAAAACTTGGTTACAAATAAAATATCTTATAAAATAGTATACCAAAGTAATTTGTCTCTATCATGAAATTTGAAATCAAGCCTTTGAAAATATCAAATAACCCATGAGTCCTTCTAGGTTTAAAAAGTTTTGAAAAGAGCGGATAGTTTACATTTAGTGGGCTCATTTTATGCCTCTTGACACTTTGATTGGCTCTTTGAGCATCTTTTGATTTTTGATACACTTTCGTATATATACTTTTCTTTTCAATTTGGCATCATTGACCTTTATTTTTTATTTTTGCAAGCTAAAAACTCTTTAACAAACCCTTAATAAGGTTCTTAGTAGATATTAGAGAAGAGGAGCTCTCTCTCTAACATAGGGAAGAACAAACCACAAAATGAAAATCAAAATCATATGATAAGTGCAACGGCAAGATTTCAATTAACTTGAAAGATATATAAGAACTTTGGATCATATATATAAGATAGACTATTGTAGCAAGGTAAAAAGAATCTTAATTTCAAAAATCATTTGTTAAAATGAGATAGATTTTTTGTTTAGAAAAGAGAACTATGACACCAAAAGAGGTTAGAGGGAGGGAAACCATCAACGGTGTTTTCGCCCCTTTAACCAATTTAGGAATGCTAATCATTGGCCATAAATCTCCAAAGTTTAAGAACAAGGAAAAATCATCATAAAGAAAATAAAAGTAAAAATGACTAGAATAACAAAAAAAAAACTTATCACAAAAAACAAAACATAACAATAATCAAAATGCAATTCAAGAATTTGTTAAGTAGCAAATTTAAGCAGTTATGAGATGTGAGCCTCCATTTGTCTAAGTATCCTATGCTCTCATGAGGTCTTTGGTGAGAGCAATCCTGCAAGAATCAACAACTATCAGACTTAGGAACCCAAATAGGTTTGGGTCCCTTTTCATAAAAAGTAGAGTGTAATGCATGTGTGCTATGCTGTGAATCATGCAATTTTAGTCTCCACACCCAATATGTACTATGGTGAATAGTGCAAGTGTGTGAGATGTGTCCTAGCAAGCCACATGAAAAGTATATAACACCAGGAAAAGGGTTTCTTAATTGTTTTGGATTGTAATGCCTCTTCCTAGGTCTTGGCTTTAGACCAGAAGTAGGTGTTGTTGACCTCATTTTTGTATGAGGTCACATTGTTCTACAATCATCCTAACCGACAATCTAGCTAACAATTTCCCTCCCCTATCTCTCTTAGAAATAAACATTGAACCATATGTATTTTAGTTGAGGTTGATCTGTTCACATAAATTAAGTTTGAGGATGCCAAAATCGATTTGACTCTTTTTGAATTCGATTCTCCTTGAGCACCATCAAATTGGTTTGAATCAATTCTAGCGGGATTTTATCTTTGACGGCTTCGACTGACTCGATTGAACATGTCTTGACCTAATCTAAATTCAATTGACACCATTTATCTCTAAACAACTTTGAATAATTGATTTAAGATATAATCTATCAAAACTTCAATGTTTTATCCATCCTTTTGGTTCCAATTTGGTGCCCAAATATCCCTCAAAATTTCAAATAAAATTCAACCCTTAATTTATAAAAATAAAATAAACACTTGATATTAGTCATTCGATTAACTTTTGAAAAAGATGATGGTCTTTTGATCTGGCTAATAGCATTAGGGCCGACCGAGCTCTCACAGTGAAGCCTCTCTCCCATTCCCAGATTTCTTTTCTCTCTGTGCTAGGGCCGGACATGGAGAAAGGGGGCTGCATTCCACGATTCCATTTTTCCACAAGCAAGCTACCCATGCACGAGAGCTCTCTTCCTTAGGCTCCTATCCCGAACCAGACAAAGGAAAGAGGAGCAAGGTGAGTTGTTGTTGAATCTCACAAGAAGGTTTCTGCAGCAGTAACTACTGCCTTCACGTATTTGGATGGGCTTTCGATGATGTGCTTCTTGATGATCTGCAAGTTGTTGAAGGCGAGAAGGCAGCCGCTCTTTCATACTCCCCATCCGCTCAATCAAAAGGAAGAAGAAAAACTTAAAGATCCGGTCAAGAGTAGTTAATAGCGTCGGCCAAGAATGTGAGATCGGCCAGCTTTCCTTTTCACGTATTCGACCAACGGGGAGGATTTGAAGAAGAAATTGGAAGGTCTATGCAAGGTCAGTAAGGATGTTCCAGGTGACAAAGTTAAGGAGGTTGTGGTCTTAAGCCGTGTAGTTTATTCACCATGCTGCCAAGTCATTGGATGTTGAAGCTGCATCTCAGCATTGACGAGGAGGAAACTGCTAGAGATGTAAATCCTGATACACAAGCGCTTGAAAATGATGCCGATAGAATGCTTCAAGCTGGATTACAAGATGATGTGTTGCTTGGCGATCTGTTAGATGTTGAAGGCGAGAAAACCACTATTGTCATTTACACTTCCTCATTCGGCCAGGAAGATTATCAAACTCTCACCAACAGTAACCCTCATACTCTCTCCATTCAACCCGATCCATATGCAAAGAAAGGGGATAGCTGTTAGGGAAAGTTGATTCAAGAAGAGAAGATCTGCTGCGGTATTGAGCATAAAGACAAGGTAGATTTATTATAGTTTTGGGTACCAATGCATGATGGTCTTGTTGCAGTTTTTATCATCAAAATAAGGAAGATCTGTTATAGTTTTGTCACCCAAAATGAGATGGGTTCATGCCGATTTCAACAAATAAGAGGGATTAAATTCCCTTCCATTTTTTTACTATATATACTCGTTTCTTCCTACCTTTGTATTGTACATTTTTTTTTCATTTATTAAATTTTGATAACAATAAAGTATTTTTTAAATTTTTGTGATGTTTAGATTATTTCATAGCTTTCGTTAAATACTTCATTTATAAAACTTTTATTTATTGCAAGTTTGTCCATAAGAAGATTTTTTCACTTTATCTTCTAATGTATGATATATGAACTACCTGTATTTGTTAATTTATTACCTCATTTATTCATGTAGTTTATCCATCAATTATCAGACTCATCGTCATTTTAGGCAATATGTGAGTGATTTTTAACTTTGTGGCAGATTTGATGGCCATTGCTAGTTCGATAAGAATTTTGTAAGGATTTCATGTACTTCAGGGTTTATTGTTCTATTTGGTAGGTCTTTCCTTGCCTATACGTGTATATATATGTGCTTTTAAATGTCTCATTTACTCATATCTAAAAATCTATATTTCGTTAGCATCCTTACTTTAATATTTAAGGAAGATATTATATCTAGATTGCCTCATATATATATATGTAAGATTCAATGAAATAGAACTATATTAGGCCATTTATACTTTATATGATTAGATTCTTGCAGCAATTTGACAATCATAGGTGTAAGATAGATCTAGCTCATCCATGACCTATTGTTTCTTGTTCTTTTTTAGATAGCATGTTATGTGTCTTTTGATCATGGATATGCGATTTAAATGAGGAATTGTTGACCTTAAATCTTGTACCAAGCAATTATACTGAATTTTCGGTTTGCACTTGAAAATATACAATTGAATTCTAATTCTTTCTCCCTTAGGTTCTCTACATAATTTGGTGTTTTCAAATTGTTCTTGTTCATCTATTTTATGTATTCAAGTTTGGTAGTAAATGATTTATGTATTAATTTCCAAATTAGATATATACATATAAAATAATTGTATATTAGCCTTCAAATAACATTTACATTCTTATAAAGCAAGGTAAACAAAGATGTAGTCTAGAGTTTGAAATTGTGGTAGTATTATGTATGTTGAATGTCCGGTGCCAACGTTTCATGTGTATAGTCCATTTTGTCATTTTTTTAGGACACTTGCTCCAACATTCGCTAAGATCGGAGAGTTTTGAATGTATATATATTCTTCTTTTCACTATAATGAAATATAGTTGAATGCTTATTAATCGGAGAGTTTTGAATATATGATATGTTTCAGTATTTATTCTCATGATATAAGTCACTTGATTCTTTTTAATATGCCAAATTAATAAAGTTATGTTAGCATCTTCTTTGGTTGAGAGATTTGATAACTTGTTTGTCATAAAGGACTCCAGTAAGGAGTTGAATGCTCCTCTTTTATATATAAATATATATGTTGGTTTGCTCTTGTGATATTTATATGTGCTGAAACCTTGTCGTAATGAATTACATTGTGTCAAAATATACTAAAGAAGCGTTGTGAGATGCTAAAATTTCTTTATATACACAAATACATGTATTGAAATTGCCCCATGTATGCAAGTTTTAATCAAAAATAAAATTTGATATGTATACTTTATAGAAATATCAATCCTTAAGAGAAAATAAGCTGCATTATTATTATTTTTTGCTACGTAGTTTACATTAAATATATTTATTAAATTTGAAATAAAATGATGATTAAAACATGATATTGAGTAGTTTTCTTTTGTCAATAATATTTTATATATAGTTATTTATTATAAGTTGGGTTGTAAATAAAGTCAAGACAATTGTAAAAATCTCATCCCAAGTACTCATGTTATAAATAATTGCAACAAAAATTTGTAAATAGAGAGGTTGTCTCCTACAACTTCACTTACTTCATGTTTTAGTTATAATTCAATCATGAGGGTTAGAGAACTTGATTTGATTTATTGATATGATTTCTCGATATGATTATTGTTGCAAAAATTATAAATATGTAATTGTCCATTCACATTCTTTTATGACCAGGCTTTGAGAAATTCATTTTTTTATATGTATATGTGATATCATTGTGTCATGCATATAGACTGTGACATTTTGTCAATATATATATCATATCTATGTTAGTCATTAGATACATTTCTTTCATTACGTCACATATTTACTTTGATAGCCACTTATGTTTATTATTTATATCATTTGCTTACACATGCTCACCTTTCCATGTGTTTTAGATAAATTTTAAAATTTATGAATCTTAATTGTTTTAAATTGATTCTTGTTTAATTATATCTACCTCTTTCTCTCTTTGCCTTTTCTTGCGAGGTACATTGGAGCTACACGGACAACAATTTAGAGAATATTCAGTCGCCTTCATTTCTTTCAAATGGGGGTGCTACGGGCGGAACCACCGGGTCATTGCCCCTGGTGTAGTGAGTTCTTCTTATATATATCTTTTCTATCACTCCTAAATTTAAAAATCTAAATTCAACTTGGAGATTTATGATCTAAAGCTTATACATTAAAATTTTCATAACCCAAGCATTCCTATTAAATTCACATGTATCTTTTAAAATTATTTAGCCTTCACTTTAATCGAGAGTATTCTCTTAGGAGATGTAATTAACTATAGGGGCTTGCCCCTATAGGGAGTCTAGATCCCAGAATAATCTAAACCCTACCCTAGTTTCCTTTCTAAGGTAGGGGAAAGATCTGTGAACGTAGATCATGATTTATCTATATTTTAAAAATTATTTTCATAATCAAAGGATAGGTGGATAGTTGATTTTCTCTTATGAGCAGATCAAATATCTTCTATATTTGATTATGGAAATAAATTTATAATTCATTAGTCTAATCAGATCGATAGGTTAATATGCTTATCATCCTTCGAGATGATTTGAATATTACCTATGCTGCACCTGATTAGAAGAATGAATTATAGTCTTCTTTCTTTAAAATCAATAGAAGGACATTAGTTTGTCCCTTGGGGCGGTATAATATCTGACTATGTGGATTTAATATAAAGAACACATTTAAAATACAAATAAATCAAATCACGTGACAACGGTTGAGCATCGTCAGGATTATTTTCTCACAGATTTTTCTGACGACTCCGTTGGGGACAGACTCCTCTCTCCATCTTTAGTGAAGGCTTAAAAATTTTTAAAAATACATGTATATTTAATTAAATGCTCAAGTCATCAAATTTCAATGTATATGTGTGTTTATTCAAATTATATTTTGGTATACGCATTTCTTGCATGCTCATTGCTTTACATACTTTCTATGTTTTGAAGTCT
Source organism: Dendrobium huoshanense (assembly GCA_016618105.1). NCBI lineage: Eukaryota > Viridiplantae > Streptophyta > Magnoliopsida > Asparagales > Orchidaceae > Dendrobium > Dendrobium huoshanense. The sequence goes on from CM028355.1 coordinate 16,999,382, forward strand.
TGAATACGCATGCAAATTTTGCATGATCTTGCATGTTTGTGGCTTTACATACTTTGCATAATTGTGCATGCGTATAGTGTTACTTGTGTATACTCCGACGTGTGTTGCATGTGTATAGTGTTGGATGTGTACATGTGTTACATGTGTATAATTTTACAAGTGTTCCATGTATATTGTTTTGTATGCATATATTGTTGTATGCATATGGTGTTGCATGTATATAATTTTGCTTGTGTTACATGCATATGGTGTTTCATATATATATAATTTTTCTTGTGTTGTGTATATATAATTCTGCATGTGCTATGTGCATATGGTTTTATGTATGTATAATTTTGCATGTGTTGCATATGTATTGTTTTGCATGTGTATACTTTTGCATGTATATAACTTTGCTTGTGTTGTATGCATATGGTGTTGCATGCATTTAATTTTGCTTGTGTTGCATATATATAATTTTGCATGTATTATGTGTGTATGGTTTTATGTATGTATAATTTTGTATGTGTTGCATATTTATTATTTTGCATGTGCATACTTTTGCATGGGTATAATTTTGCTTGTGTACACTTCTGCATTTGTCATATCTATATAGTTTTGCATGTGGATACTTTGTATGTGTTGCATAAAAATGGTCTTGCATATGTGTTTTGGTACATGTTGCATGTGTATAGTATAGAATGTATATAATCTTGCATGTATTTTATGCATATGATTTTATTTATATATAATTTTGTGTGTGTTGCATGTATATAGTCTTTCATGCGTATATAAATTTCAATCTTTAGATTGTAAATCTCCAAGTTAAACCAATGTAAAAATCATGTTTTTGAGCTCTTTATTTACATCTAAATCCAAATCATTTCAAACTCTCTCTTCTTCATCTAAAAATTCAAGGACAAGGGTCCTTCAAAGAATCAGCACAATTAAATCTCAAAATCAAGCTTCAATTTCTTCCCCTTGAGTTCAATCATTCAGATAAGACTCTCTTTCAAACCATTGAAATCAATCTCAAACTTTGAATTCAATAACCCCCCATTAGTCCTTTTAGACTGGATACTAATTTAAATATTTCCAAATCAAATTCAAAATCCATTTTGATGACGGGGTCCATAAATTTTACATATGCAAAATTTTTAAAATTAGAATAAAACTAATTTGAGGAAATTTCAAAATTTAAAGTGTGGTAAAATTTTGGGATATTTATATATATTTTTAGAGAATGGTTAGTTTGTTTTTCTTAATGAAGATTTCATCTCTTTTCTCTTTGAAATATAAAGTGAGTTGTATTTGACTCCTCTACCATCAAAAAAAAAAAAAATCTATATTATTTAAAAAAAAAAATTGTATCCTCTCCCTCCCACTACTTGCGTGGGTTGATTATACATTTTAAATCAAAATTCACTTCAAAATAAAATTAGAATATGAAATAAAAATCTTTTCTATCTTCTTGCAATTTTATATCTCATAGGCATCCTTAGCATGTTTATAAATCTATTTTATAATTTTTTTAATTAAGCTATTCAATCTTATCCTTGGGTTTGAGTTGCCTTGTAGATTATTCCTCCTTGTATAAGAGAGTGATGTTTCCTCTCTTATGCTTGGAAGGAAATCTTACAAATGAGAATGTCTTCTCTTAAACATTTTTATGAAAAGGAGCCAATAAAAAAAAAAGATGCGCAAAATGAGCCACAAAAAAAAGAGGGCACAAAATGAGCCCAAATTTAAAAGATGCGTAAAATGCACCACAAAACAAAGAGGCATAAAATAAGCCTAAAATCAAAAGGTGCACAAAGTGTTCCAAAACTAAAATGAAAATGCGCAAAGTGTGCCAAAAAAGTGGAAATAATTAAATGGCTTCTCTTCCTTTTAGTTCTTTAAATCTCAAAAACTCATCTCCTTTGATATCTTGATACTTGATTATGAAAATCCTAATCTTGGATTCATTATCATGCGATGATGTTCTATTAAATATAAGAATATACTCATGCAAGAAAATTGAAAAGATCTAATTTCTTTTCCTAATTTAAATGTTCTTGATTTAGAATTTTAATTTAAAATGTATATATGAGGGAGAAAATCCTAGTTCAATTTCTAAGGAGCTTGATCTAGGTAAATAAAATATATATTCCTAAATTTATTTGGTTCGGATGGAGTCAATTTACTTCTCACCAAAATTTTGAATTTGGTCCCTTTTTATCACTTTTTGACCGGGTCCAATGATTTAAGAGGAAAATCTTCAATAAAAAGAAATAAAATTTTCATTCTCTAATATATATATATATATATATATATATATATATATATATATATATATATATATATATATATATATATATATATATATATATATATATATATATATAAGCATTTCATAATGACTTCATTTTAATGAGTTTGTCTAAATGTTCTCATTATGATTTTGAAAATTCATGCACTAAAATTTGTGGATCCCAAACATTTGATTAATTACCATCCTTAATAAATCATGCAATTCCCTTCGTGGTAGCCTTTCATATTGGATTTTGTTGAGTAATTCATATCCATTTGCTCATTTGGGAATCACCTCTCATTCGAGTATTCATATCCATTTGCTCAATTGGGAATCACCTCTAATTTGAGTATTCATATCCATTCGCTCATTTGGGAACCACTCCCCCCATTTGAGTGTTCTTATCCTACACTTCAAGGTCGATCAACAGGAAGAGTAGAGATTGTTGGCAGATCCAGAGATTCAAAAACTTGGAGTCCTGAAAGAACCCCTTCAAGATCCTTGGAATCTAAGCATGGACACAGTTAGAGTCATGCTAGGTCTAGGAGGGAGCAGGGGTGGGATCAGGACTCGGGTGTTCAGGGAAGCGGAGTTCTAGACATCATGATCAAAATTATTCAAGGCATAGCTGATGTGCTATCAGAGATGCTTAATGCATTCGATTTTTAAAGTTCAGAGAATGTCCATCAAGAAGTTTTTATTGATCTTGTAGAGCAATGTCATAGCTATCAGAATCAAGTCATGCTCCTATTAATAACACCGGAGATGAAGGACTTCTATTCCAGGCCCTTGCACTAAATAATGACCTACAGAAAATACTACAACATCATGATGACATTGCTAAAGTCCCTTTGATCCTTCACCGATGACCAAACTATTCCTGATGGCATGCTAGCAACTATGGTAGCTTTGCTCCCAATGATCTCCTATGGAAATGTAGCTTAATAAAATTTGTCCACTTCAGAATCTACCCCATGTGAAAAAGGGGTGCAAATGAGATCAGTGGCAAGGAGGATGCTGCCAATAACTTTGCTTGTAGCCATTATACGATTGGCAAAGAGATTGTTGATATGTGCCCTGATCGCATCAGGAAGCTTGTCGATAACTGCACTGGACTTCAAGGCTATTGGTGGAGGCACTAGTTCTGGCCTTGGGCTCTCTTCTCCTTGAGAGGTTCTTTGTTGATTATGGTGATTTCACCCTTACTGCTTCACTTAGCTAAGAAGATGTATCATAAACAACTATCTATTGCTGAAATCACCAACAGTGCGTTTGAGCATTTTCCATGATGGCCAAGTGTTATCCCCACCACGCTTATACCAATTTGACAAATATGATCGTGCTGGAACAGAAGCTTGTTTAAAGAGATACTCGGATCCATCATATTTCAAGAGGGCATGGGCAACCTCAAAACCAGAGAACACTCAATAAATTCAAAAAGAAAAGAAACTTAAGAAATTCAAGAGAAAATTATCACGATTTAGAGAAGGAGATGTTCAAGACCCAATATCTTCATCTCAATGCAATAGTTTAGCGAGTAGTGAAAGGTTTGCACAACTAAGTAATGATGACCAAAGCTTCTCAGCTGAAAGTTCATTGGTGTCTGAAATGAGATTTAAATTTGAAGCTATAAGTGCTCCCCAGCTTCTGCATATAATGAACAAGTTGAACTTTACTGGACATGTTTCAGAGACAAATCATTCAATTTTACCTAATGATTTGGATTGTAATAGATTATCTGTTTCTAATATATAGAACAATCATGACCATCCCGGTGCTTCTCAGCTACATAATGATGAACTTGTATTTGATGCAAATGATGATTCTCAATATGATTTCCCACATTGGAAGGCTACTTCACGGTCAACTTCTGTTATATGGGATGAAAAATTTGAATTAGTGAAGGCTGCAGGTGTCAACTCTGATGATACTTTTTGAGATTCTAACTCTTTGGTTCTGAATTCTGAATAATCAAATGTTGAGGAACCTACTAGAACAAGATCTTTGAACCAAGTAAAGCCCCTGCCAATTATTGCAGATTTTTCCAGATCATCTTGTGATCAAAACCAATTTGAGGAAATTAATGAGACAGATAATTATGTAGACGCTTGCTGGAATCCAAGGCAGAAACAGATTCCAAATGCCAATCAAAATGCATGTAAACTTTGTCTATCAGGGAGCATCAAAAAAATGAATTTGGAGTTTTAGGGACGGATCAATATGGTGGCTATGCTAATATTGAGGCTCCTATGTTACTCCATGAATCCTCAAACTAGTATGGGTTGCCGAATGAATACCTATTTAGATGATTCAAGAATGCCAAAACTTATACAGTCATCCCGAGAAGCTGGCTTATCTCCAGGCTCGCCATATGATGAGGGCCAACTTCTCAAACATAGTGTTCACACAATGTTAACAACAAATGTTTTTCAAAGAACTGATGATGATCAACCTCCTTGTTCTACTGAAGCCAAATCAGGAACTATGCTGAATAGTGAAACTGCAGTAGCAACATCCTAGATTTAGAGCTCACCTCCGATCAGTATTTCAAGTATTCCTTCCACAAAATTATGGACAAATGGAACCCTTCTAGGGTTTGAACCATCAAAACCTGTTGATGTTTGTCTCCCAAATGGAACTGCGGAGAGGACTTGGTCTGATAGTTTGAACAATAGTGTGAAGTCAGATATACAAGATATGATTACCATATGGATCTAGTAAATCCACCATCACTTCAATGAATTACTCCTGTCCCAGTAGATGTGTTGGATGCCTTTTTGGCTCCTCATGAATTAGAGCCGTGGATGTTCAATGAAGTTCCTGAGAGTGAAAAAAAAGGTTAATTGATGGTGTCCTTGATTACATCCTACTGGAAAACATCTCTCTGGTCCATCGTGAAGGAAATGCTGTCATTCGTAGGCATTTGGAGAGCCTACCCTTAGAATCATTTGATTATATTTTAATTTTAGCTGATGAATCTGTGAAAAACTCTTCCATGCATGTCAATCTTCCTTCTACTGCATCAGTTGAATTGCGGCAAGTCTCAGAAGATTCCTTCCAATTTACTTCGGCCATCAAATTCTTTATAGTCCCCACTCTAACCTCTACTCCACCTATTTGAATATTCAATCTAAATTTACTTTTTTGGGAATCAATTTCCCATTCAACTATGCACCCTTTGTTTAGGAATTGATCTTCCATTCAGAGTCCAGTCTACCCTTTCTGAGAATCGATCTCTCAGTTAGGTCTTGCATTTGCTTGGTTGAAAATTGATCTTTCAATCAAGCTGTTGCACCCTTTATTCAGGAATCGATCTCCCGTTCTGATTTTGGCTTTTTCTAGAAATTGATCTTCCAATCAAGGTTCAAAATCAAACCTTTCCGATAATCGATCTATCAGTTAGGTCCTGTGCCTGCTTATTCAGGAATCGATCTCCCATTCCAATTTTGGCTTTTTCTAGAAATTGATCTTCCAGTCAAGGTTCAAAATCAAACCTTTCCGATAATCGATCTATCGGTTAGGTCCTATGCCTACCTATTCAGGAATAAATCTCCCGTTTTATTTTTATCTTTTTCTGGAAATTGATCTTCCAGTCAAAGTTTAAAATCAACCTTTTTGATAATCGATCTATCGGTCAGGTCCAGATGCCTGCTTATTCGGGAATCAATCTCCCATTTTGATTTTGGCTTTTTCTGGAAATCGAATTTCCAGTCAAGGTTCAAAATCAAACCTTTACGATAATCGATCTATCGGTTAGGTCCTGGGCCTGCTTATTCGGGAATCGATCTCCCATTTCAATTTTTGGCTTTTTCTAGAAATCGATCTTCCAGTCAAGGTTCAAAATCAAACCTTTCCGATAATCGATCTATCGGTTAGGTCCTGTGCCTGCTTATTCAGGAATCGATCTCCCATTTTGATTTTAGCTTTTTCTAGAAATCAATCTTCCAGTCAAAGTTTAAAATAAACCTTTCCGATAATCGATCTATCGGTCAGGTCCTGATGCCTGCTTATTCGGGAATCGATCTCCCATCCATGTTTAAATATATAAATTCAATCCTCTATGGTTTGGTGTGAGTCCCCACACAGGCTTCCTTTTCGTATGATCATCCAATCCTCTGCGTTTGGGTGTGAGTTCTCGTGCTTCCCTTTCTCATGATCATCCGCTAGTGATAGAGTAAGCCACCTCACGGCACTATCCTAGCTTAAAGATTATCTGCAAGGTGGTGGAGCAATGCCCCTAGTGGCACCACCCAACTTGCACTCTAAATCTTAGTATTTTGATGATAGGTGTAAGCCCCATGCTTGGGCTTCCTTTCTTCAAAGTCTAAATCTACTAGTGTTGGATAATGTCTTTTAGGCACCATCTTAGTAAAACTTAAATTTTAAACCTTCTAAGATTAGATGCAATCCATTCCATATGTTGCTCCCTTTTCTTAGAAGATGCCCTCTAACCTTTTGGGATAGACATGATTCCCCATGTGTTGTCATTTTATTCTTTTGAGTTAGAAAGAAGATTTGAGTCTTATCATTGACCACAATTATTCAACACCTCCATTCAACTCAATCATTGAATTCAACCATTAAACTCTTACATTCAATTCATTTATCAAACTCAAGTTTCAAATTCCTTTATGCTATATATTTGCTTTGCTAATTTTGCTAAATCCCTTTAGTCACTATTTTTTAGAGCACCCTTCATTATCAAATTCTTATCGATCATTCAAACTTTCAAAATTCAACATCAAAACATGCAAAAATTTAAAATCTAGACTCTTTAAAATCTGAAATCCAAAATCAAACAAAATCTGAATTCATTTGGACTATCTTGATCATTTCGATCAACACCAACATATGTGATTTACTCTTCTAGTTCAACACACATGTTGGGGGTCCATTTGTTGACCTCATTTTTGTATGAGGTCACATTGTTCTACAATCATCCTAACCTACAATCTAGCTCACAATTGTCCTCGCCTATCTCTCTTAGAAATAAACATTGAACCATATGCATTTTAGTTGAGGTTGATCTGTTCACATAAATTAAGTTTGAGGGTGCAAAACTTGATTTGACTCTTTTTGAATTCGATTCTCCTTGAGCACCATCAAATTGGTTTGAATTAAATCTAGCGGGATTTTATCTTTGGCGGCTTTGATTGACTCGATTGAACATGTCTTTACCTAATCTAAATCTAATTGACACCATTTATCTCTAAACAACTTTGACTAATTGATTTAAGATATAATCTATCAAAACTTCAATATTTTATCCATCCTTTTGGTTCCAATTTGGTGCCCAAATATCCCTCAAAATTTCAAATAAATTTTATCCCTTAATTTATAAAAATAAAAGAAACACTTGATATTAGACATTCGATCAACTTTTGAAAAAGATGAAGGTCTTTTGATCTGGCTAATAGCATTAGGGCCGGCCGACCTCTCACAATGAAGCCTCTCTCTCATTCCCAGATTTCTTTTCTCTATGTGGTAGGGCCGACCATGGAGAAAGGGGGCTGCATTCCACGATTCCATTTTTCCACAAGCAAGCTGCCCATGCGCGAGAGTTATCTTCCTTAGGCTCCTATCCCGAATCAGACAAAGGAAAGAGGAGCAAGGTGAGTTTCTATTGAATCTCACAAGAAGGTGGCTACAGCAGTAACTACTGCCTTCACGTATTTGGATGGGCTTTCGATGATGTGCTGCTTGATGATCTACTAGTTGCTGAAGGTGAGAAGGCAGCCACACTTTTCATACTCCCCATCCGCTCAAGCAAAAGGAAGAAGAAAAACTCAAAGATCCTCAAGAGTTGTTAATAGTGTCGGCCAAGGATGTGAGATCGGCCAGCTTTCCTATTCACTTGTTCGGCCAATGGGGAGGATCTGAAGCAGAAATTGGAAGGTCTATGCAAGGTCAGTAAGGATGTTCCAGGTGACAAAGTTGAGAAGGTTGTGGTCTCAAGCCGTGTAGTTGATTCACCATGCTGCCTAGTCATTGGATGTTGAAGTTGCATCTCAGGATTGACGAGGAGGAAATTTCTAGAGATGTAAATCCTGATACACAAGCGCTTGAAAATGATGCCGATAGAATGCTTCAAGTTGGATTACAGGATGACGTGTTGCTTGGCGATCTGTTAGGTGCTGAAGGCGAGAAAACCATTATTTTCATTTACACTTCCTCATTCGGCCAGGGAGATTATCAAACTCTCGCTAACAGTAACCCTCATACTCTCTCCATTCAACCCAATCCATATGCAAAGAAAGGGGATAGCTGTTAGGGAAAGTTGATTCAAAAAGAGAAGATCTGCCGCGGTATTGAGCATAAAGACAAGGTAGATTTATTATAGTTTTGGGTACCAATGCATGATGGTCTTGCTGTAGTTTTTACCATCAAAATAAGGAAGATCTGTTATAGTTTTGTCACCCAAAATGAGATGGGTTCATGCCAATTTCAGCAAATAAGAGGGATTAAATTCCCTTCCATTTTTTTCTATATATACTCGTTTCTTCCTACCTTTGTATTCTACATTTTTTTTTCATTTATAAAATTTTGATAACAATAAAGTTTATTTTAAATTTTTGTGATGTTTAGATTATTTCATTGCTTTCATTAGTTACTTCATTCATAAAGCTTTTATTTATTGCAAGTTTGTTCATAAGAAGATTAGTTCACTTTATCTTCTAATGTATGATATATGAGCTACCTGTATTTTTTAATTTATTACCTCATTTATTCATGTATTTTATCCATCAATTATAAGACTCATCGTCGTTTTAGGCAATATGTGAGTGATTTTTAACTTTGTGGCAGATTTGATGGCCATTGCTAGTTCGATGATAATTTTGTAAGGATTTCATGTACTTCATGCTTTCATGTTCTATTTGGTAGGTCTTTCCTTGCCTATATGTGTATATATATGTTCTTTTAAATGTCTCATTCACTCATATCCAAAAATCTATATTACGTTAGCATCCTTACTTCAATATTTAAGGAAGATATTATATCTAGATTGCCTCATATATATATGTAAGATTTAATGAAATAGAACTATCTTAGGCCATTTATACTTTATTGTTGCAACCCATGACCCCAAGCTTAAGATTTTGATGATGACAAATAATAATTGACTTAAGATTCATTGAATATTATTTGCTATTGTCCGTGAGTACTAACATTTCAGGAAGATCAAAGGCTATTCAGGACGACAGGAAGACTCAAGGATGGGTAGATTAGGAGTAAGAGTCTACAATGTATTTTCTTTTTTATTTCATTTTTATTTTCTTGAGTCTGGCCATAAAATGCATAAAAGCTCGAACAACCATGCACACACACAGGGGGAGAGGATTTAAATGTAGAATGTAATTGAATTTCTTCTATGTAGATCGTACTGTACGATGATAATTCGTACTGTACGATCAGAGGGTTGTAGTACAATTCTGTGAATAATTTGTACCATACAAAATTACATCGTAATGTACGATATGTTCAAATCCAAAACCCTAGCCGTTGTTTAGCTTAAGTAAGAAATTTTCTGCCGTTCGTGCGGTACGAACTTGATGATTATTTTTAAATACTTACTTAACTTAACCCTTGATTAGTGCAAGAAATCCGGGCTTAATTTAATTTGAACATCGTACTGTACAAACCCATTCGTATAATACGATGAATAGAGATGAATTATAATCATCCCGGATATCGTCCCAGACAATCAATTGTTTTTTGTCTGATCGTACTGTACGATGTACATCGTACCATATGATGAACAGAGATGATGTTTGGTCGTCCCGACTATCATCTTGTACAAACTGTGTTGTCATGGATCGTACCGTATGATTTAGTATCATACTGTACGAACATTTTTGAAATGTTCGTACCACTTCGTACCAGGATGAAGTCTATTTATGAAGATCGTATTGTACGATTATAGAACTGTACTGTACGATAGTAATGGCTACTCTGAGATTTCAGGGTTTTTGGAGCCCATTTTTATGTATCAAAGAAGTAAATTTTCAGAGAGTGTATGAGAGAGGAGAACGTGGTTAGAGAGGGATTCAAAGGGAGAGAGCTTTAGAGAAGTTCTTTAGGGTTTGAGGGAGGAAGGAGAAGGTGAGCGTTGTGAGGGAGAAGAGGTGTGAGGGAGATCACACGGTTGCTCCGAACTTGCTGCATCTTGCTCCTCCTGTGGCCCTAGAAGAATTTGAGGGAGGATCTCCAAGGGAAAGGCTCGTCTACATCCGTGAGCTCGAGGTACTCTGCCTTCTCCAAGAGGGAGAAAAATGAGAAGCTTCTCTGCCGTCGCCAGGAGGGCGAAAACAGAGCTTGGCACTCCGCCACGCCGGGTTGGTGAAAGGGAGGTTTATAAAGGCTTCTCCGCCTTGCGGAGGGGGGCAAAAGGAGAACTATAGTTGGTAGTTAAATTCCCGGAGCGGAGGACTCTGGGGAGTAGACGTAGGTCATAATTTGACCGAACCACTATAAAAATCTTGGTGTGTTTTTTCCTTACTGCTTTTTCATTACTGCGTGCCTTTTTAATTTCAAAATATTTGCCTTGGAAATTTTGAAAAAAAAAAGGTTATTTAATTTTTCATATTAAAATTCTAAAAACAACGAAAAGATTTAGAACTCCTTCTTAGGTTTTAATTATTGTAAAAAAGTTTTCACAATTCACCCCCCCTCTTGTCCATCTAGTAATTTCATTTATATGATTATATTCTTGCAGCAATTTGACAATCATAGGTGTAAGATAGATCTAGCTCATCCATGACCTATTGTTTCTTGTTCTTTTTTAGATAGCATGTTATGTGTCTTTTGATCATGGATATGCGATTTAAATGAGGAATTGTTGACCTTAAATCTTGTACCAAGCAATTATACTGAATTTTCGGTTTGCACTTGAAAATATACATTTGAATTCTAATTCTTTCTCCCTTAGGTTCTCTACATAATTAGGTGTTTTCAAATAGCTCTTGTTCATCTATTTTATGTATTCAAGTTTGGTAGTAAATGATTTATGTATTACTTTCCAAATTAGATATATACATTTAAAATAATTGTATGTTAGACTTCAAATAACATTTACATTCTTATAAAGCAAGGTAAAAAAAGATGTAATCTAGAGTTTGAAATTGTGGTAGTATTATGTATGTTGAATGTCCGGTGCCGACGTTTCATGTGTATAGTCCATTTTGTCATTTTTTTTAGGACAATTTCTCCAACATTCGCTAAGATCGAAGAGTTTTGAATGTATATATATATTATTCTTTTCACTATAATGAAATATAGTTGAATGCATATTAATCGGAGAGTTTTGAATATATGATATTTTTCAGTATTGATGCTCATGATATAAGTCACTTGATTCTTTTTAATATTCTGAATTAATAAAGTTATGTTAGCATCTTCTTTGGTTGAGAGAGTTGATAACTTGTTTGTCATAAAGGACTCCAGTAAGGAGTTGAATGCTCCTCTTTTACATATAAATATATATGTTGGTTTGCTCTTGTGATGTTTATATGTGCCGAAACCTTGTCGTAATGAATTACATTGTGTCAAAATATACTAAAGAAGCGTTGTGAGATGCTAAAATTTCTTTATATACACAAATACATGTATTGAAATTGCCCCATGTATGTAAGTTTTAATCAAAAATAAAATTTGATATGTATACTTTATAGAAATATCAATCCTTAAGAGAAAATAAGCTGCATTATTATTATTTTTGGCCATGTAGTTTACATTAATTATATTTATTAAATCTAAAATAAAATGATGATTAAAACATGATATTGAGTAGTTTTCTTTTGTAAATAATATTTTATATATAGTTATTTATTATAAGTTGGGTTGTAAATAAAGTTAAGACAATTGTAAAAATTTCATCCCAAGTACTCATGTTATAAATAATTGCAACGAAAATTCGTAAATAGAGAGGTTGTCTCCTACAACATCACTTACTTCATGTTTCAGTTATAATTCAATCATGAGGGTTAGAGAACTTGATTTGCTTTATTGATATGATTTCTCGATATGATTATTGTTGCAAAAATTATAAATATATAATTGTCCATTCACATTCTTTTATGACCAGGCTTTGAGAAATTCGTTTTTTTTATATGTATATGTGATATCATTGTTTCATGCATATAGACTGTGACATTTTGTATATATATATATATATATATCATATCATATCATATCTATGTTTGTCATTAGATACATTTCTTTCATTACGTCACAAATTTACTTTGATAGCCACTTATGTTTATTATTGATATCATTTTCTTACACATGCTCACCTTTCCATATGTTTTAGATAAATTTTAAAATTTATGAATCTTAATTATTTTAAATCGATTCTTGCTTAATTATATTTCTGCTTGAACGGTGCCTACTCTCATTTCTACCTCTTTCTCTCTTTGCCTTCGCTTGCGAGGTACATTGGAGTTACTCAGACAAAAATTTAGAGAATATTCAGTCGCCTTCATTTCTTTCAAATGGGGGTGCTACGGGCGGAACCACCGGGTCATAGCCTCCGGTGTAATGAGTTCTTCTTATACATATCTTTTCTATCACTCCTAAATTCAAAAATCTAAATTCAACTTGGAGATTTATGATCTAAAGCATATACATTGAAATTTTCATAACCCAGGCATTCCAATTAAATTCACATATATCATTTAAAATTCTTTAGCCTTCACTTTAATCGAGAGTATTCTCTTAGGAGATGTAATTAACTATAGGGGCTTGCCCCTATAGGGAGTCTAGATCCCAGAATAATCTAAACCCTACCCTTGTTTCCTTTCTAAGATAGGGGAAAGATCTGTGAACGTAGATCATGCTTTATCTATATTTTAAAATTTTATTTTCATAATCAAAGGATAGGTGGATAGTTGATTTGCTCGTATGAGCAGATTAAATATCTTTTATATTTGATTATGGAAATAAATTTAAAATTCATTAGTCTAATCGGGTTGATAGGATAATATGCTTATCATCCTTCGGGATGATTTTTATATTACCTATGCTGCACCTGATTAGAAGAAAGAATTATAGTCTTCTTTCTTTAAAATCAATAGAAGGACATTAGTCTGCCCCTTGCGGCGGTATAATATCTGACTATATGGATTTAATCGAAAGAACACATTTAAAATACAAATAAAGCAAATCACGTGAGAATGGTAGAGCATCATCAGGATTATTTTCTCACAGGTGTCATCCAATTTCTCTTAATTGAGTCCAATTCATCTTTAAGCATCAAGTTAGTATCTTCCAAAGCATTATTATCAATCCTCAAGTTGCCCTCTATTTGTTTAGATTTCTTCAAATCAGCTTTGAGTGAGGTGTGTGAAAATTTTAATACATTATGCTCATCAGTCAATTCAGAATGCTTCTTATTTAAATAATCAAATTCATCAAGTTGAGCCATGTGATTTGAATCAATCGTAGAATGATATTTGAGAATAATTTCATATTCTTTTTGTAAATTCGAAAGTTCCAACTTTAAACTAGCATGAGTCTTTTTAAGTTTTTTTTATGATGCATGAATTTTCTCATAAATTTCAAACAATTGATCATATGTTGGTTTACATATCTCTTCTTCATTACTTTGATCAATATGATCTTTTACCATTAAACACAAGTTTGTTGTTTCATCTTCAGGTTCAATCTCCGATGAATCAGATGCAGAATCTTCCCAAAATGCCTTTTGAAGCCTCTTTTTTTCTTTTATAGACTTGGGTTTCTCCTCACCCTTTTCTTTGCTTGAGTGATCTTGAAGTATAGGACAATCCGCTCTGACATGTCCAGGCTTCCTACATTCAAAGCAAACAACATCAGAAGATCTTTTAGAATATTTATTATCCTTACCTTTTCTCCAATTTTGATGATGTTTTTGCTTCTTCCTTAGAAAGCTTTTGAATTTCCTTTTGATAAAGGCAATGTCATTGCTCTCAAACCCGGAAGAATCAGAGTTCGATTTGTGTGCCTTCAGTGCCACCATTTTCTCCTTTCTTTTCTCACCTGCATCAAGATTTTTTTGATTCACTCCTTGCTCATAAGCAATGAGTGAGCTAAGTAAGTTGTCAATCGAATACGTATTCAAATCTTTAGATTCAATGATTGTAGTGATTTTAGCATCCGAAGATGAAGGCAAGCATCTCAAAATCTTGTTCACTTTTTCATAGTTTGAAAGTTCTCTTCCTAAGGCATGCAAAGAAGTAACAATCTAAGTAAATCTTGTATACATTTTAAAAATTGATTCATGAGTTTTCATACGAAAAAGATCATCGTCATACAAAAGAATATTCCAACGGGATTGTTTAACTTCATTAGTGTCTTCAAAAGTTATACATAATTTATCCCAAATTTTTTTACCAGTTTTGCAAGTGGAAACACGCATGTAGTCTTCTGATTTTAAAGCAAAGAAAAAGCAATTAAGAAATTTTGTATTTAATTGAGCCAAATCTCTATCATCTAAAGTCCATTCAATAAAAGTAAGGGGAACAGTAATGCCGTTAAGTTTACCAGTTGGAGGTGTGCAACCATCTTTAACAAGCATCCACATACGATAATCAGTAGATTGTAAAAACGTAGACATACAAGTTTTCCAAAAATCAAATGGGATATTATCAAAAAAACGTGGTCGGGTAATAGAATACCCTTCCGGTGTATTACGATTCCCAAAGTTAGACATAGATCAAAATTAAAAAAGTTTCAAACTTAGTTTTTCTGAAACCCACTCTGATACCACTTGAAAGTTCATAAGGGATGTTAAGCCCTATAGAACTGGCCCGAGGCTAACCAAGAACGGGGGTGAATTGGTATTTAAAAATTTGTTTAAGCAACAAGATCGATTATCACAAACCAAATCACAACAAAAATAAGTGCGGAAGAATATAAATGCGGAAGCAGTAAAAACAAGAACATAAGGGTTTATAGTGGTTTAGTCAACTCGACCTACATCCACTTCCTGAAGGTGCCCTCCAAGTATTGCACTACCAACGTGACTCTCTTTTTGCCCCCATAGCTAGGCGGAGAAGCCCTCACAAAAACACCTCCTTTTTGCCACACCTGGCAAGGCAGAGAACCCAACTCCTTTTACTTCCTCCTGAAGCAGGCATAGAACCATAATCACTTACTGAAACTTACCTCTCTCAACCCTTCCAAGGACAAGAGACTCTAGGGAAGAAGAAGTGGAATAATTCTTAGAGCAACCCTTGTGAATTCCCTTACAAGCTCCCCCTCACAAGATCCTCTCTCTCTCTCTCCCTCTCTCTCTCTCCTTTAGGTTTTCTCAGGTCAAGATAGCAGCCAAGGATGTTCAAAAATATTAAACAAGAGCTCTTGAATAGAAGAGCTTCAAAGGAGCTCATTAAATGCAAGTTGCCGACTTTATCGTCTAGGACGGTATTGAAATCGTCCTGGCCGATCAGTACAAATCTCATAAGATCGGCCAGAGCATCACCCTAAATGCAAACTAGAAGATTAAAAATTTGCTTGATCGGCCCGGACGATATCACGATTGTCCTGGCCGATCAATTCAAATGATAGGAAAATTATCCAGAGCATCGCCCTGAATTTTATCTGGCCGATATTTATCGTCCAAAAGAAACTAAGGATTTTTAAATAGATCGTCCTGGCTGATCTTGAGATCGTCTAGGACAATGTGATCATATCAATCATCCTTAATTACTTCCTTGATTCCTCAATCAATTTAAGCATAATTGTATGATATCATCCAGGCCGATCTCATGAACGTCCTGGCCAATTTCCAAAAATACACAATACCTAAACTGATCATGGCGACAAATTCTTTCTGTATTGAGCATATCGTCCTAGCCGATATAGGTATCATCCAGGCCGATCGGTTAATTACGGCTGCCTTAACTAAGAAATCCTGATTAGATCTTTTGATTTGAACTCGATCGTCCAGGATGATATAAAATATCATTCAGGACGATATAAAATATCATGCATGATGATGTGTGTAAAAACACAAGTTCTAAATCTCTCAAGTGTTTGTGTAGCACTTTAAGAAATTACAATTGACTCAAAAAAGAAAAGGAAAATATAGACTGACTCAATCCTAATCTACCCAGTCTTGAGCTGATTCCAATTTCTGTCCGATCTTTGAGTCCTGAAAAGTCAGTAGAAAAAAAGGCAGTCGTAGTGAAACAAGATTTGTTTGCTATCATCACAATCATAATCCAAAAAATATGTTTGTAATAGCTGTAGCTAGTGTTTGAATAGTTGCTATTTGAATGATTTATATTTGTGCAACTTATGTAGTTTTGATGATTCCAAACATTATTGTTCAGATGTATAGTTATCTCCTAACAATTTCAGAAGATTTGCACTTGCTCTTGTGTGTACTAACATTTCAGGAAAATCAGACTCCAGACTACGAAAACTTCAAATCAATTTCAACATGAGAAATTTTGTTTATTTGAAGTTTGTCTTTTCTCTGAATAAATTTTGAAAGGGAGTGATTGTAATTGAGTGAATAAAATCTTACACACACAAATAAGGAGATCTTGAAATTCTATACTGATCGTACAGGATGATATTTATCGTACTGGACGATCTGTCAGTTATCTCCTATAGAGCATTTGGAACGAATAGGAACTTGCTTTGAAAAATTTTTCTAAGTCCTATTCGTCCAGGACGAATTTTAATATCGTCCCGGACGATGGGTTCTCTGTAAAATTTCGTCCATACGAATTTTACCATCGTACGAGGCGACCAGCTCTCTGGAAAAATTTCGTACAGACGAAAATAATTATCGTACCGGACGATCCGCTCTCTGGAAAATTTTCGTCCAGACGAAACCAAATTATCGTCCCTGGCGATTGGTCCTCTGGAAAATTTTCGTCCAGATGAAATAAATAATCGTCCAGGACGATCGGCTCTCTGGAAAATTTTCGTCCAGACGAACATATTTTCGTCCAAACGATAAACCGACTTAGGACAGTTTTCAGCAGTTTTTAGAACCGACCTTGTAATAACCGTTCGTACTGGACGAACCTAGTTCGTACAGGACGATCAGCTGTACGAAGTCATTTCGTACACATATACAAATTGGGTCGTTTCAGATCGTTTAAGTAAAATCGTCAAGGACGATCCAGGATCGTACGGGACGATCCACTGCGTACAGAATTGGAAATTTGTAGTTTTTGGGCGGTTTTTCATGTCTTTTGTATAAATAGTCCAAATTAGACTGCCACCCAATCTTTTTGTCATTTGATCTTCGTGCCTATTGAGAGAATAGCCAAGGAGAGAGTGGAAGAGAGCTTTCAAAGGAGGATTCCTATCATTGGAGCGAGAAGGCTTCACTTGGATTGCTAAGGTAAGAATCTCTACTTGTGAAATTGGATTTCTTCACTTTTTTCTTTCTTCCTTCTAGATTCTTGTGAGAAGATCATTCAAGAAGGTCCGGTTCTCTGCCGACACTTGGAGAGTGTGAACAGACGTGGGTTCTCTGCCTACACTAGGAGAGTGTAAAAGGACGAAGGTTCTCTGCCTACACTTGGAGAGTGTGAACAGCCGTAGGGTTCTCTGCCCACACTAGGAGAGTGTGAAAGGACGACGGTTCTCTGCCAGCACTGTGGATTGTGTAAAAGGACGACGGTTCTCTGCCGCACCGGGTAGTGGTGAAAAGAGGGTTTTGTACAGGCTTCTCCGCCTTGCTGTGGGTGCTAAAGGAGAGTCACTTTGTGGTATTAGTGCAATACTCAGAGGGTGCCTCTGAGGAGTGGATGTAGGTCTGGTTATAGAACCACTATAAATCTGGTGTCTTTTACTTTATTGCTTTTACGTTTCCGCACTTTGAATTTCAGTTTTAACAACTCTGTGGTTGAAAAACATTTTTCTACTAACTTTAAAAGAAAATTTTATTTCGGTTCAACTTTATTATTAAGAGGGTTTAAAATTTTTAAAACTACCAATTCACCCCCCTCTTGGTAGCCGTGGGACATTTACTTAGGCTTAACAACCTAATTACTGGACTCAACAAGTGGTATCAGAGCATTGTTTCAAAATCATAAGTTTGAACTACTTTTTGATTAACGTAGATGGCTACATTTGGAAACCGAAACACACCTGAGGGTTACTCTATCACTAGACCTCCACTGTTTGACAATATTCCTTTTGATTTTTGGAAAACACGCATGTCTACTTTCTTACAGTCACTTGATTATCGCATGTGGATGTTAGTCCAGGAAGGTTACACAAAACCAACTAGATTAGTTGATGGAATTAGGGTAGATACACCCTATGCAGATTGGACTATAGAAGAACGTGACTTAGCACAATTAAATGCGAAATGTTTAAATAGTTTCTTTTGTGCTTTAAAATCTGAAGACTACATGCGAGTTTCCACTTGTAAAAGCGGAAAAGACATATGGGATAGACTTTGTATTACTTATGAAGGGACAAATGAGGTTAAGCAATCAAGACTCAATATCTTGTTACATGACTACGAATTATTTCGCATGAAACCTAATGAATCAATATCTGACATGTACACAAGATTCACTCAAATTGTCACCTCTTTGCATGCACTTGGTAGGGAATTAACTAATGCTGAAATGGTTAATAAGATTCTTCGTTGTTTACCTACTGCATACGATGCTAAAATTACTGCAATTACAGAGTCAAAAGATCTGAACATTTATTCTATTGACAATCTTCTTGGTTCACTCATTGCTTACGAGCAAGGAGTATGTCAAAGAAAGATTGATGCAGGTGAACCAAGAAAGGACAAGAATATTGCACTAAATGTGGAAGAGTCAGAAAGTGAACACTCACAACCTGAGGATGAAGATGATATAGCACTGATGACTAGACAATTCAAAAGCTTTTTAAAGAGGAAGCAGAAGAGACGCCAGCAATGGAATAGAGGTAAGTATAACAGAAATGGCAAGGTTTCTAATGAAGTGATTTGTTATGAATGCAGGAAACCAGGTCATATAAAGACTGATTGTCCAAAACTCAAAGCCACTCCTAGCAAGGAGAAGGTAGAGGAGAAACCAATGGTAAAGAAGGGCAAGAAGAAGTTTCAAAAGGCTTTTTGGGCGGACTCAGCTTCAGACTCATCTGAGACTGAAAAAGAAGAAGAAGTCACCAACCTTTGCTTGATGGCAGATAAAGCTGAACAATCAGATCAAGAAGAGGTATACTCTCACACAAGACCTCGTGAGAGTATATGGTACCTGGACAGCGGATGTTCTAAGCACATGACTGGAGATACTGCTCAATTCATAATGCTGGAAGCCAGGAGTGGAGGCAAGGTTACACTTGGAGATAATACCACAAAGAAAGTGGTTGGATCAGGTATGATTGGAAATTTGAAAAACTTTTTCATAGATAATGTTTTATTAGTTGAAGGCTTAAAACATAATTTGCTTAGCATAAGTCAGCTATGTGATAAGGGCTATAATGTAAAATTTTTACCTACTAGCTGCATAATTAGCCTAAATGGGAAAATTGTTTTAAATGGAAAAAGGGTGAATAATGTCTACATGCTAGATTTAAATTGTATTCAATCTCCTACTGCTTTTTGTTTGAAAACTGTTTCTGATGAATCATGGCTTTGGCATAGAAGACTTTGTCATTCTAGTATGAAAAATCTTAGAAAAATTACCCAAAAGAATTTGGTGAGAGGAATACCTAAACTAGACTTTACTAAGGACCATCTGTGTGATGCATGTCAATTAGGAAAACAAGTGAAGTCCTCTTTTAAGTCCATTAAAGATCTTAGGACCAGTAAACCTTTAGAAATTCTACACATGGATCTTTTTGGACCAGTAAGCACTGTTAGTCTAGGAGGAAAGGTATATGGATTTGTTATAGTAGATGATTTTTCAAGATTCACCTGGGTTAAATTTCTTTTTCATAAGAGTGAATCATTTGAGGAATTCAGAAATTTTTCAACTTGGATACAAAGAAAACTAGGATGTGAAATAATTTCTATACAAAGTGATCATGGAGGAGAATTTGAAAATGAAAGATTTGAAGATTTCTGTAAAGAAAAGGGGATTGATCACAATTTTTATGCACCTAGAACTCCTCAACAAAATGGAGTAGTTGAAAGAAAGAACAGAACATTAATAGAAGCCGCCCGAGCAATGTTAGCAGAATACTCACTTCCTAGATATTTTTGGGCTGAGGCGGTTAGCACTGCATGCTATGTTCTGAATAGGGTGAATGTGAGATCAAATTTGAATAAAACATCCTATGAGTTGCTAAAAGGAAGAACACCAAATTTGTCTCATTTGCATGTATTTGGTTGCAAGGTGTTCATACATAATAATGGAAAATCTGCCTTAGGAAAATTTGATCCAAAATCAGATGAAGGAATTTTTGTTGGATATTCAAGTGTTGGAAAATCTTATAGAGTATTCAACAAAAGAACTTTAGTCATTGAAGAAACCACACATGTTGTTTTTGATGAAAATGGAAATATGGAAGAGCCAAAAGTTGTTGAAGAAGAAATTGAAGAAAACTCCCAAAAGATTGATAGATTAAATTTGGAAGAAAATGTGGAAGAAAATTTAGAAAGAGAAGACCCTTTGCCTAGAGATTTGAGATTTTCTAAAAACCACCCAAAGGAATTAATCATAGGTGAACCAAGTGAGGGTGTTAGAACTAGGCGTGGATTAAACAAGGAAGTCAATCATTCAGCCTTTATTTCAACTGTTGAACCCACTAACATTGATCAAGCACTTTCAGATGAATTTTGGATATTGGCCATGCAAGAAGAGTTGAATCAATTTGTAAGAAATAAAGTTTGGGAACTAACTACAAGGCCAAAAGATCAAAGTGTTGTTGGAACCAAGTGGGTGTTCAAAAATAAAATGAATGACTCAGGAGTAGTCATTAGAAATAAGGCTAGATTAGTAGCTAAGGGGTATAATCAAATTGAAGGAATTGATTTTGAGGAAACTTTTGCCCCTGTAGCTAGACTTGAAGCAATTAGGGTTTTACTAGCCTTTGCCTGTTTTAAAGGTTTTAAATTGTTTCAAATGGATGTCAAAAGTGCCTTTTTAAATGGAGTAATTGAAGAAGATGTTTTTGTAGAACAACCTCCAGGTTTTGAAAATTCTAAATTTCCAAATCATGTTTTCAAATTAAAAAAGGCATTATATGGATTGAAACAGGCACCTAGGGCTTGGTATGAGAGGTTAAGCACCTTCCTACTTGAAAGATCTTTTGAAAAAGGAAGTGTGGATACAACTCTCTTTTTAAGGAAAATTAGAAAGGATATACTTATTGTTCAAATTTATGTGGATGACATCATCTTTGGATCTTCAAATAAACATCTTTGTGATGATTTTTCTAAAACAATGAGTAGTGAATTTGAAATGAGTCTAATGGGAGATTTAAATTACTTTCTAGGATTTAGCATTAAGCAACTTGAGGAAGGTACTTTTCTTAGTCAAACCAAATATATTAAGGACATCCTCAAAAAATATGAAATGGACAATGCTAAACCTGTTAGTACACCAATGAGTTCTTCAGTTCAGTTGGATAAAGACCTTAAGGGAAAATCTGTTGATCAAAAGAAATTTAGAGGGATAATTGGATCTTTACTTTACTTGACTGCTAGCCGACCAGATATTATGTTTAGTGTTTGCCTATGTGCTAGATTTCAATCAGATCCAAAAGAATCACATTTGACAGCAGTGAAAAGGATTTTAAGATATCTACTAGGAACTCAAAACTTAGGAATTTGGTATCCTAAGTTTAGCTCTTCATTTGAAATTATTGGTTACTCAGATTCTGACTTTGCAGGCTGTAGAGTGGATAGGAAAAGCACTTCTGGAACATGTCAATTCATTGGAAATTCATTAGTTTCATGGTCTAGTAGAAAACAAAATTCAGTGGCACTATCTACTGCAGAAGCAGAATACATTGCATTAGGAAGTTGTGTGGCACAAGTACTTTGGTTAAAACAACAGTTGATTGACTTAGGATTAACTATAGGCACTATTCCAATTTATTGTGACAATACTAGTGCTATTTGCATTTCCAAAAATCCTATTCAACATTCTAGAACCAAACACATCGATATAAGGCATCATTTCATAAGGGATCATGTATCCAAAGGAAAAATTGAACTCATTCATGTTTCAACTGAAAATCAACTTGCAGACATTTTTACAAAACCTTTAGCCTTTGATACCTTCAGTACTTTAAGAACAAGGCTTGGTGTTATTGATTTGAATGCTTAACCAAAATGTCTTTGCAACATTGATACTTGTTGTGTTTTGTTTTTGTGATTTTGTGAATTTTGTGTGTTTTTGAATGAATTGTTTTTGGATTTATGATTTTGTCTTATGTTTTCTGTGTTTTTGATTGTTTTTGTTGATTTTGTTAAATTAAAAAATTTAAAATTAAAAATTTTTTTTTGGAGGAAATCGTCTAGGACGAAATATTTTCGTACGGAACGATGTGTAAAGAAACAGTTTGCGCGAATTTAAACCGTTTTGAGAGCAGTTTTTTATTGGATCGTCTGTACGATCTGTGATCGTCCAGTATGAATTTTTTCTTTTTTCTCAAACGTCGGGACGATTGAATGCAGCGGTTGAGTGGATAAGACAGTTTTTAATACGAACTTCGTCTGTACGAAATTTTTTCGTCTGTACGAACATGTGTCGATTCATTGTAGGGGACGGTTTTCAAGAGTCATTAAAACGAAATACTTTTCGATCGTCTGTACGAAATTTTTTCGTATGTACGATCGGTCAAGTCAAAAAGCCTGTACGAAGGGACGCATCGTAAGTTGTGTTGAATACGAAAAGCCGTTACATTTTGGACGAATTGGATCGTCTGTACGAAATTACTTCGTCCAGACGAACGATAATTTTTTGTCCAGGATGAATATTTTCGTCCAGGACGAACGTATCGTTTTTCTTTAAATATGAAGGCTTTCAAACTTGACAATCACACTTTCAAACATCTTTTTCAATCCCTTTCTACATCAAATTAACTATGGCCTCCTCTAGCAAAAGACAAAAAGTTTTGGTGAAGAAACCTAACAGGAATGCCCCAGACAACTTTCTTTCCAAGGTAAATGAGGAATCTTTTCCTCGTTTTGCATCTGCAAAAATCACTCCATCTCGCATTCTTATCCAAACAAAGTTGAAATTTCGGGTATTACACCTCTTCGCCTCAACCCAATTTCAGTTCATTCTTTCTCTTGTCCACTTCTACAATAAGCAAACCTACCATTACTTCCTAGCCAACATGAGTTTCAATTCTGACCACTCTATCATTAGTTCTTTTGTTTTTAAGAAAAAAGTTGAGATCACCAAGCACGACCTTGGTGCATTTTTAAACTTAAGGACTGAAGGATATAGAGCCCACACCCTAATGTCAGAAAACATCTTCAAATGGTTTGAAATCAATAGGGTAATTAGAGAAAATACAATTGACAATCATGTTGCTAGAGTGGCCGGTATGACCCAAGACGCCCGAATCATCCAGCTTATCCTTAGATCCTCAATTATTCCTAAAGCTGGTGATAGGATTAACATTACTCCTCTCCTTTCTTGTCTAACTTTTTTAATCATGAAAAGACAACCTATTGATGAAGCCCAACTCATCCTAGATCATATCTATGGGCTTTCAGAAATAGGACATCCTGATCAGAAGAGGAAGAAGAACATTTCTTTAGGGCACTTGATTACTTATATTTTGGAGAAGAAGTACAATATAGTGCATCCTGATGAGGAATATGAAGAGCCAGTTTACTACAACGATGCATTATTCAGACTGCTCTTCAAGGAGGAAAAAGAAAAAGAAAAAGCACATGGCAGTGCTTCAGAAGAAGAAGAAGAAGGAGTGCAAGCTTCTGCTTCTCAATCAGATTACCAGAATCTGATTGAGAGATTTGATAGACTAGAGACTCACATTGATCAAAGGTTTGATCAATTTGATGCTCATCTTACGCAGCAGCAACATGACATTGGTAATATTAGAGATGAAGTTCATGAAATAAATACCAATGTAATGTTGATGGCCTCCTACTTCAACCTCTTTGGCGGCATTCCTCCTCCTCCTCCTCCAGAATAGTAGAAGTGTTTTTTATGTGTGTCTGTTGTATTTTTTTTTGTTGTTTTGTTTTTTTTTATCTTATATGTATTATTGTGATTGTTGTTATGTTTTTGTTTAAGTTCAATGTCTTTTTTTTTTTTTATGTAATTTTTTTTAATCAATGAAAGTTTGTTTATTTTAGATTTGTTTTGAAATGTGGCTAATCTTTATGAATTTCATTAATATTGTTTTTAATCTACATTGTGCTCAAATTCGATTGTAATGTGAGATTATCTATATTAGAAAATCTAGACTTTCTAAATTTATAATTTGTTTATAACTTGTTGTATTTAGAATTTTTTTAAATTCATGTCTATTCATTTAGACTACATAAAATTTAATATTGTTATTGCAATTTTGATTTTTTCTTATTTTGTATTTCTATGCTCAAATGATATTTATGCACCTAGAAATATTTGAAATGTTAGATTATAGATTTTGGAAAGAATTGGTCAAATTACTCTTGAACATTGTACAAATGTACAAAAATCAAAAGGGATTCGCAAAAATTTGCAAAGTGAAAAAGAGGCACAAAATAAGCCCAACCAAAGAAAAATGCACAAAAATGTGCTCCAAAACTTTGAAAAGATGTGCAAAGCACCACATGAGGTAATTCTCTTCTTTCCAAATTCGTTTAATCTCTTAATTCAAGTTGATCTAATGTTCATTTATATGCTATTGAACTTTGAAATATAGAATTTTTTTTACATCTAACTTGTAATGATTTTCAATAATCAAAATGTCTAAATTGAATCATGTCTTTGATAAATTCTTCTTACTTACAAAGTTATATCATTTCATAAATTTTATGAATTTCTATGATTGATCTAATATCCTTAGTTCAAAATTGCATACCCTATGTCAAATCACAATTTAGATTAAATTTTAAAAATGAATTTCATATTATTATTTACATTTCTTGTCTTTTTCTTCTTCACTTTTTGTTGCTGTCAAAAAGGGGGAGAAATTATTATGTTTGTGTTTGAGTTTTTGTGGTTTGTGTTTTCTGTGTTAAATTTTTTTTTTTAAAAACAAAAATATTGTTCTTTAATGCCTCCTTATTTTAATGTACTCATAAATTCAGGGGGAGTTTAGGAGATAAGAGATGTGTTTTAACTTGAAACCATACTAATAATAATTGTTTTGCCATCATCAAAAAGGGGGAGATTGTTTGAATAGTTGCTATTTGAATGATTTATATTTGTGCAACTTATGTAGTTTTGATGATTCCAAACATTATTGTTCAGATGTATAGTTATCTCCTAACAATTTCAGAAGATTTGCACTTGCTCTTGTGTGTACTAACATTTCAGGAAAATCAGACTCCAGACTACGAAAACTTCAAATCAATTTCAACATGAGAAATTTTGTTTATTTGAAGTTTGTCTTTTCTCTGAATAAATTTTGAAAGGGAGTGATTGTAATTGAGTGAATAAAATCTTACACACACAAATAAGGAGATCTTGAAATTCTATACTGATCGTACAGGACGATATTTATCGTACTGGACGATCTGTCAGTTATCTCCTATAGAGCATTTGGAACGAATAGGAACTTGCTTTGAAAAATTTTTCTAAGTCCTATTCGTCCAGGACGAATTTTAATATCGTCCCGAACGATGGGTTCTCTGTAAAATTTCGTCCATACAAATTTTACCATCGTACGAGGCGACCAGCTCTCTGGAAAAATTTCGTCCAGATAAAAATAATTATCGTACCGGACGATCCGCTCTCTGGAAAATTTTCGTCCAGACGAAACCAAATTATCGTCCCTGGCGATTGGTCCTCTGGAAAATTTTCGTCCAGACGAAATAAATAATCGTCCAGGACGATCGGCTCTCTGGAAAATTTTCGTCCAGACGAACATATTTTCGTCCAAACGATAAACCGACTTAGGACAGTTTTCAGCAGTTTCTAGAACCGACCTTGTAATAACCGTTTGTACTGGACGAACCTAGTTCGTACAGGACGATCAGCTGTACGAAGTCATTTCGTACACATATACAAATTGGGTCGTTTCAGATCGTTTAAGTAAAATCGTCCAGGACGATCCAGGATCGTACGGGACGATCCACTGCGTACAGAATTGGAAATTTGCAGTTTTTGGGTGGTTTTTCATGTCTTTTGTATAAATAGTCCAAATTAGACTGCCACCCAATCTTTTTGTCATTTGATCTTCATGCCTATTGAGAGAATAGCCAAGGAGAGAGTGGAAGAGAGCTTTCAAAGGAGGATTCCTACCATTGGAGCGAGAATGCTTCACTTGGATTACTAAGGTAAGAATCTCTACTTATGAAATTGGATTTCTTCACTTTTTTCTTTCTTCCTTCTAGATTCTTGTGAGAAGATCATTCAAGAAGGTTCGGTTCTCTGCCGACACTTAGAGAGTGTGAACAGACGTGGGTTCTCTGCCTACACTAGGAGAGTGTAAAAGGACGAAGGTTCTCTGCCTACACTTGGAGAGTGTGAACAGCCGTAGGGTTCTCTGCCCACACTAGGAAAGTGTGAAAGGACGACGGTTCTCTGCCAGCACTGTTGATTGTGTAAAAGGACGACGGTTCTCTGCCGCACCGGGTAGTGGTGAAAAGAGGGTTTTGTACAGGCTTCTCCGCCTTGCTGTGGGTGCTAAAGGAGAGTCACTTTGTGGTATTAGTGCAATACTCAGAGGGTGCCTCTGAGGAGTGGATGTAGGTCTGGTTATAGACCGAACCACTATAAATCTGGTGTCTTTTACTTTATTGCTTTTACGTTTCCGCACTTTGAATTTCAATTTTAACAACTCTGTGGTTGAAAAACATTTTTCTACTAACTTTAAAAGAAAATTTTATTTCGGTTCAACTTTATTATTAAGAGGGTTTAAAATTTTTAAAACTACCAATTCACCCCCCTCTTGGTAGCCGTGGGACATTTACTTAGGCTTAACAACCTAATTACTGGACTCAACAGCTAGGGGTGCAATCGAGTCAAGCCGGCTCGTGAGCCGGCTCGGGCTCGACTCGTTAACGGGCTCGACGAGCCGAGCTTATCGAGTTCGCGAGTCGAGCTCGAACATGAGTTCGAGCTCTATGGCTAATCGAGCTCGAGCTCGAACACATGGCTGCTCGACTCGATAGCTCGTCGAGTAGCTTGAACACGAGAGCGGGAGCCGAATTTGCCGCGGCAGGGGACTTCGCAGCGGGTGGGGACTTCGCCTTGGGAGGTGACTTTGCCACGGGAGCTAACTTCACAGAAGCACAACCGGCAAGAAACGAGGAGACAGTCACAATATTTGGCTTGAACCCAGCCACTAGCATTCTTCTGCAGGTTTCAATGGCTTCAGGAAACAAGCATGACGAATGTAACTATTAAGCATGAAGTTCCAGGCGATGGGATCGTGGTCTAGGATCTGATCGAAGATACGACGGGCACAGTCGATGTCGCCGCATTTGGCGTACATGTCGACGAGTGCGTTGAGCGCGAAAGGGTCGGTAGCGAAATCGGAGCGGACTAGGCGACGGTGTACGGACTCGCAATGAGGGACTAATCCGAGGCCGACGCAGGCTTTGATGACGCAAGGGAAGGTGAAGCGGTTAGGCTCTACGTCCTCCTCCTTCATCTGACGGTAGAGTGCCATAGGTTGTGGGCTTGCTCGATGAGGCCGCAGGAGCGTGTGCGGGCTTTGCCGCGAGAGCTAGAGCGGGTCACGACAAGAGCTCGATGAGCCGCTTGACTCAACTCGTTTGTGAGACGAGTCGAGCTCGAGCTCATATTTTGAGCTCGACTCGAGCCCGAGCTCGAGCTCAAGCTCGGTATTTGGCAGCCGAGCTTGACTCGAACAACCCCTGGCTCGAGCTCGACTCGAATTGGTTTGCACCCCTAGCTGTAGCTGACAGTGGTGGTGGCACCAGGTGCACCCAATGTTGACTAGAGAAGAGTGGAGGCGATCGACGGTGATGCCGATGAGGGTTAGCGGGGGTCAAATGAGCTTACTTGTGGGGTAAATCATTCTCGCTCAAAATTAAGCAAATTTAGTTTACCTCAAAAAAAAAAGTAGAATGATTTATAACATTTATATTACTTTTACTATGCATTCTTTTTTTATACTTTCAAACTTAAAAATTTTTAAAACCCCTATATTTGAAATACTTTGCACCCTTTTGGAATCCAACCAATTATCTGGTAAGAGAGTTGCTAATTGCATGTTTTACATTCTTACAACTTGTATAGTTTTGAAGATTTCAAATATTATTGTTTTAAGTTTTGTTATCTCCTAACACTTTTTGGAAGATTTGTTTTTGCTCTTGTGTGGAGTAACATTTCAGAAAATTCGAACTCCAGAATAATGAAGACTTCAAATCAAATTCAGCAAGAGATAGTTTGTAAATTAAAGCTTGTATTTTTCTTTGAATTGAGTTTGAGAGGGAGTGATTGTAATTGTGTAAATAAACACACACACACACATACTTAAGTAGATATTTAAAAATTATACTGATAGTACGGGAGAAACATAGTTTGTACGGGACAATCAAGTCAGTTATATCCTCGGAAGAGCAATGGAACGAACACGAAGCAAAGAAAATTTTTCTAAGTCCTGAACGTCCAAGACAAATTTTCTATACATCTTAGTACGAAATGTCCTCTGGAAAATTTTCATTCATATGAAATTCATATTCGTGCCAGGACAAAATACTCTCTGGAAAATTTTTGTCATGACGAACTCCAATTCATCCCATGATGAAATGTCCTCTAGAAAATTTTTGTTAAGACAAAATCCATATTCGTGCTAGGATGAAATACTCTCTGAAAAATTTTTGTCCAGACAAACTCCAGTTCATCCCAGGATGAAATGTCCTCTTGAAAATTTTCGTTCAGATGAAATTCATATTCATGCCAGGACAAAATGTCCTCTGTAAAAATTTTGTCTGGACGAACTCATATTTGTCCCAGTACGAAGCGCACCAACTCTTAAAAATTTGGCAACTTCCTGTAGTTTTCAGAACTGACCTATGGTATAGCCATTCGTACGGGACATACCGTGTTCATACGGGATGATTAACATGTACAAAGTCAGTTCATACCAATATACATTGGGTTCGTTTCCAACTGAATTAAGTAACATCGTCCGGGGCGATCCACGGTCGTACGGGATGATCCACTACTGACGGACTTGAACTTTTGTAGTTTTTGAACGGTTTTTTATGACTTTCCTATATAAAGTCAAATATAAACTATCACTTTATCTTTTTGCCTACTGATCTTCATGCCTACTGAAAGGAAAGTCAAGGAGAGAGTGTTTGAAGGAGGATTCTTACTATTGGAGCGTGAAGGTTTCACTTGGTACTCAAAGGTAAGAGTCTCAACTTATTATTTTTTATTACTTCACTCTTTTCTCTCTTCCTCCTAGATTTCTTGTGAAGAAGATCTATCAAGGAGATTCGGTTCTCTACCGACACTTGGAGAGTGTGAACAGACGAATGGTTCTTTGCCTATACTAGGAGAGTGTGAAAGGATGAAGGGTTCTCTGTCAAGGCTAGGAGAGTGTGAAACTACGAAGGGTTCTCTGCCTACACCAAGAGAGTGTGAAAGGATGGACGGTTCTCTGCCAACACTAAGAAGAGTGTAAAAGGATGATGGTTCTCTGCCGCACCGGGTAGTGGTGGAAGAGAGTTTTGTAAAGGCTTCTCTGCCATGTTGTGGGTATAAAAGGAGAGTCACTAGTGGTATTAGTGCAATACTCGAAGGGTGCCTCCAGGGAGTGGATGTAGGTCGTGTTTGATTGAACCACTATAAATCTCGTGTCTTTTATTTTTCACTGCTTTTATTTTTTTTTTATTGTTTTTAACTTGTGGTTGAAAAATATTTTTCTATAAAATTCACTAAAGTTAAAATTCTTGATTTTAAAGTTTAAAAGAGGGTAAAATTTTTAATTACCAATTCAACCCCCTCTTGGTTAGCCGTTGGGACATAAGCTTAGGTTTAATAACCTAATTCATATTGAACAAGTTTCAACAAGTGGTATCATAGCGTTGTTTCAAAATCATAAGTTTAGACAACTTTTTGATTAACGTAGATGGCTACATTTGGAAACCGAAATACACCTGAGGGTTACTATATAACTAGACCTCCATCGTTCGACCATATTCCTTTTGATTTTTGGAAAAAATGCATGTCTACATTTTTATAGTTACTTAATTATCGTATGTGGATCTTAGTTCAGGAAGGGTATACAAAACCAATTAGACTAGTTGACGGAGTTAGAGTTGAAACACCTTTTGTGGACTGGAGAGTAGAAGAACGTGACTTAGCACAACTAAATGACAAATGCTTGAATAATTTCTTTTGTGCACTTAAATCTAAAGATTACATTCGAGTTTCTACTTACAAGAGTGGAAAGGACATATATGATAGACTTTGTATAACGTATGAGGGGACTAATGAGGTTAAGCAATCTAGACTTAATATCTTGTTGCATGATTATGAACTGTTCGCATGAACCTTATGAATTCATTTCAGATATGTACACAAGATTCAGACAAATAGTCACCTCTTTACATGCATTGGGTAGGAAACTAACAAATGCTGAAATGGTTAATAAGATTCTTCATTGTTTTCCTACTGCTTATGATGCTAAAATTACTGCAATTACAGAGTCTAAAGATCTAAACATTTACTCTATTGACAATCTTCTTGGTTCACTAATTGCTTACGAGCAAGGAGTTAGTCAAAGAAAGATTGATACGGGTGAACCACGAAAGGAGAAGAACATAGCACTGAGAGTGGAGGAGTCTGAGAGTGAACACTCACAACCTAAGGATGAAAATGACATCGCGTTGATGACTAGAGAATTCAGAAGCTTTCTGAAGAGGAAGCTGAGGAGACGCCAGCAATGGAATAATGGTAAATTCAATAGAAATGTCAAGGTTTCAAATGATGTGATTTGCTATGAGTGTAGGAAACATGGATATATTAAGACAGATTGCCCGAAACTTAAAGCCACTTCTATCAAGGAGAAGGTAGAAGAGAAACCATTTATGAAGAAGGGCAAGAAGAAATTCCAAAGAGCTTTTTGGGCGGACTCAGCTTTGGACTCATTAAAGACAGAAAAGGAAGAGGAAGTCACTAATCTATGCTTAATGGCTGATAGTCTTGATCAGTCAGATCAAGAAGAGGGTCACTCTCACACAAGACCTCATGAGATCATATGGTACCAGGACAGCGGATGTTCAAAATATATGACTGGAGATACTGCACAATTCATATCACTGGAAGCCAAGAGTAGAGGCAAGGTTACACTTGGAGATAACACCACAAGGAAGGTGATTAGGACATGTATGATTGGAAATCTTAAGAATTTTTATATTAAAAATGTGTTATTGGTAGAAGGCTTAAAGCATAACTTGTTAAGTATAAGCAAGCTATGTGACAAAGGATATTGTGTAAAAATTTTTCCTACTAGCTGCATTTTAAGCCTAAATGGAAATGATGTTTTGAATGGTAAAAGGGTAAACAATGTTTATATGCTAGACTTGAATTGTATTCAAACTCCTACAGCTTTTTGTTTAAAAACTATTTCTGATGAGTCATGGCTTTGGCATTGGAGACTTTGTCATTCTAGCATGAAAAACCTTAGGAGAATTATCCAAAAGAACTTAGTGAGAGGTATACCAAAACAAAAATTTACTAAGGACCACCTTTGTGATGCATGTCAATTAGAAAAGCAAGTGAAGTCCTCTTTTTAGTCTAATAAGGATCTTAGAACTAGTAAATCATTGAAAATTTTGCATATGGATCTTTTTGGACCAGTTGGAACTATAAGTCTAGGAGGGAAGGTATACGGATTTGTGATTATGGATGATTACTTAAGATTCTATGGGTTAGATTTATATTTCATAAGAGTGAATCATTTGAAGAATTTAGAAATTTTTTGATTTGGATTCAAAGAAAACTTGGGTGTGAAATCATGATTATACAAAGTGATCATTGAGGAGAATTTGAAAATGAACGATATGAGTATTTTTGTAAGGAGAAAGGAATTGATCACAAATTTTTTGCACCTAGAATCCCTCAGAAAAATGGGGTAGTCGAAAGGAAAAATAGAACATTAATAGAAGCCGCCCGAACAATGTTGGCAGAATA
Organism: Dendrobium huoshanense; assembly: GCA_016618105.1. Classification (NCBI taxonomy): domain Eukaryota; kingdom Viridiplantae; phylum Streptophyta; class Magnoliopsida; order Asparagales; family Orchidaceae; genus Dendrobium; species Dendrobium huoshanense. Next base: position 17,031,854 of record CM028355.1, read on the forward strand.
CTCACTTCCTAAATACTTTTGGGCTGAGGCGGTTAGTACTGCATGTTATGTTTTGAATAGGGTGAATGTGAGATCTAAATTAAATAAATTACCTTACGAGTTACTAAAAGGAAGAACACCTAATTTGTCTCATTTGCATATTTTTGGTTGCAAGGTGTTTATACATAACAATGAAAAATCTACCTTAGAAAAATTTGATCCAAAATCAGATGAAGGAATTTTTGTTGGATACTTAAGTGTTGGAAAATCTTATAGAGTATTCAATAGAAGAATTTTGGTAATTGAGGAGACCACACATGTTGTATTTGATGAATCTAGAAATTTGGAAGAGCCAAATGTTGTAGAATATGAGATTGAGGATATCTCCCAAAAGATTGATAAAATAAATTTGGAAGAAAATGTGGAAGAAAAATTAGAGATAGAAAACCCTTTGCCTAGATATTTGAGAGTTACTAATTGCATGTTTTACATTCTTGCAACTTGTATAGTTTTGAGGATTCCAAATATTATTGTTTTAAGTTTTGTTATCTCCTAACACTTTTTGGAAGATTTGTTTTTGCTCTTGTGTGGACTAACATTTCAGGAAATTCGAAATCCAGACTAATGAAGACTTCAAATCAAATTAAACGTAAGATAGCTTATAAATTGAAGCTTGTATTTTTCTTTGAATTGAGTTTGAGAGGGAGTAATTGTAATTGTGTAAATAAACACGCACACACTTAAGGAGATCTTTAAAAATTATATTGGTCATATGGGATGAACACAGTTCATACGGGACGATCAAGTCAGTTATCTCCTTGGAAGAGCAATTAAACGAACAGGAAGCGAGGAAAATGTTTCTAAGTCCTGGTCGTCTAGGACGAATTTCCTATTCGTCTCAGTACGAAATGTCCTCTAGAAAATTTTTGTTCAGAGGAAATCCATATTCGTGCGAGGATGAAATGCTCTCTGGAAAATTTTCATCCACAAGAACTCCAATTCATCCCAGGATGAAATGTCCTCTGAAAAATTTTCGTTCAAACGAAATCCATATTCGTGCTAGAATGAAATGCTCTATGGAAAATTTTCATCCAGATGAACTCCAATTTGTCCCAAAATAAAATGTCCTCTGGAAAATTTTCGTTCAGACAAAATTTATATTGGTGCAAGGATGAAATGTCCTCTATAAAAATTTTGTCCGGACGAACTCATATTCGTCCCAGGATGAAGTGCACCGACTCTTAAAAATTTGGCAACTTCCCATAGTTTTTGGAGCTGACCTATTGTATAACCGTTCGTATTGGACGAACCTTGTTCGTACGGGACGATTAATGTGTATGAAGTCAGTTCGTACCAATATACATTGGGTTCATTTCCAACTGAATTAAGTAACATCATCTGGGATGATCCACGATCGTACGGGACGATCCAGTGCTGATAGACTTGAATTTTAGCAGTTTTTGGATGGTTTTTTGTATCTTTCCTATATAAAGTCTAATATAAACTACCACTTTATCTTTTTGCCTACTGATCTTCATGCCTACTAAAAGGAAAGTCAATGAGAGAGTGTGAGAGAGTGTTTGAAGGAGGATTCTTACTACTAGAGTGTGAAGGTTTCACTTGGTACTCAAAGATAAGAGTCTCAACTTGTGATTTTTGATTACTTCACTCTTTTCTCCCTTCCTTCTAGATTTCTTGTAAAGAAGATCTATCAAGGAGATTAAATTCTGTGCCGATACTTGGAGAGTGTGAACAAACAAAGGGTTCTCCGCCCACACTAGGAGAGTGTGAAAGGATGAAGGGTTCTCTGCCCACACTAAGAGAGTGTGAAAGGACGAAGGATTCTCTGCCTACACCGAGAGAGTGTGAAAGGACGGACAGTTTTCTTCCCACACTAGGAGAGTGTAAAAGGATGAAGGGTTCTCTGCCCACACTAGGAGAGTGTGAAAGGACGAAGGGTTCTCTGCCTACATCGAGAGAGTGTGAAAGGACAGACGGTTCTCTGCCAACACTGAGAAGAGTGTAAAAGGATGACGGTTCTCTGGCGCACTGGGTAGTGGTGGAAGAGAACTTTGTAAAGGCTTCTCCGCCTTGCTGTGGGTGCAAAAGGAGAGTCACTAGTGGTATTAGTGTAATACTTGGAGGGTGCCTCCAGGGAGTGGATGTAGGTCGTGTTTGACCGAACCACTATAAATCTCTTGTCTTTTATTTTTCCGCTACTTTTATTTTTGTTTTATTGTTTCTAACTTGTGGTTGAAAAATCTTTTTCTTTAAAATTCACTAAAGGTAAAATTCTTGGGTTTAAAGTTTAAAAGAGGGTAAAATTTTTAATTACCAATTCACCACCCCCCCCCCCCCCCCTCTTGGTTAGCCGCTAGGACATAAGCTTAGATTTAACAACTTAATTCATATTGAACAAGTTTCAACATTATCATCTTAGATATGGCACTCTTTTACGTGTTTTGCCTTATTACTTTAACATCTCATCCTTATTACTTTTCATTTTGCATTCTAAATAAGACCTTGTAATTTATTCTTATTCTGTTAAAATAGAATTGTCTTTTGTCATAATATAAAACATGACATTAGAAATAGAAGGCCACCCTTTATAATAGAATATATTTCAAAAAGTGTACCCTCACGAAAATACCTGGACAAGGAACTATACACAATCAAACATCAATAGAAACAACCAAGCGTAGCCAAAAAGCTAAGAAACACAACATCAGAGCCAAAAAACCCCAAGATAACAACCTTCAAAAACCAAATTAAAGCTAAAGAACCTGACAGCAATATATAAAGCATAGCCACTCACATAACAACATAACCCACATAAACACCACCAAAAATAGCTGGACTGAACCCTCCCCCAGCACAGAAAAGAAGCCTGAAACAAAGAACCACAAAAAGAAACCCCTCAAGCATTATAGATATAAGGCAACCCATATTTATCCAAATTGATCATACCTTTCACCATGAGAGGTAAATCTATAATAGTAAACTCCTATAAAACCCTAAGTTGGCTACCAAATTTATCTAAACAGTCACCGCAGAAATTGACTTCCTAATAAATATGAGAAATAAAGTAATTAAGACTAGTGAGAAAATGTTTAATTTTCTTAATAATTTAAAAAATCTAAGGATTACCAGCAACCACATTATAAAGGTTATGAATTAAAAGAATTACATCTACCTCAATCCATACATACTTAATCCCTAATCTATGTCAAATATTAAGCCCATAGAATAAATCCATGAGTGTAGCAGAAATAATATTACATAAATATAAAGGACCGATAAAAGCCGCTATAACATTACCTAAATAATTATGAATGATGCCACTAACACTAGTAGAAGAGGAGCCAACAAACTCATCGAAATTAAGATTAACATTAGGAGGGGAAGGTTTGATCTACCTCATAATTTTATCATTTCTATATGATGGTACACACTCAATGGGAATACCCAGCTCTAAAGACATGTCATTGTAATTGTAAAAGTTTGTAACAGAAAGAAGGTTCACCGAATAAAATTACAAAATGTTGTTCCTAACATTAACAATGATTTGATTAATATCCATCTTGATGTTATTAAGCTTGAAATTATTTCTAACCCTCCAAAGATACCACAAAATAAGGATAAGTATTAAATTAAAGATATGGCGTTTAGTGGTAGTGAACCAACACTTTAAAATGAACATCACATCACTATTACTATTTAAAATTTCATTATTATACAGAACAAAAAAATAAATTCAAACTTTTTGAGCAATATCTCCATTAACAAAAACATGATTGATAGTTTGAACATTACAACAACATTGACATTTTAAAGAATACTATAACATTTCTTCAAAAGAAATTCATCAATAGGAAGAAAATATTTAAGACACCTCCAAATAAGGATGTCATAAGATAAAGGAATGTTGTTAAGCAAAGTAGCAAAATAAATATGAGAATTCTCATAATTAACTCTAATTGTATTATAAATATTCTTCAAAAGAAACTTACTAGAAGAAAACAAATTTGAATAAAATTTTACCCTTGCACTATAATTATAAAGGAATAGCCAAGATAATATCAATTAACACATTAGGAATTACATCCAAAAGTTTATTGACACTCCAAGAACCATTACCAATAAAACATTTTAACCTTAATATTGTCAAGAGTATGTGTATTAAGAAGGCTATCTATAGAATAGGGCCCCAACCAATTATCTTGCTAGAAAAAAAACATCACCTTTTCCCAAAACCCATTAAATATATTGCTCTACCTCTCATTTAATGTGGCATATCCTTTCAAGATAAAAGAGTCAGCACTTTTATAGCTGCATAATAGAGGGTGAAGACCATTGCAATATTTAACAATCATAAATTTAGCCCACAAACTAATATTAGATCTAAAATAAAACCATAATTTTTAAAGCCTGAACAATATCCATGACATTTTTGCAACCTAAACCCCTTAAACCCCACAAATATTCTTCCATGATGCTTAACAAATGCAAGAACTATTATTTTTTTATCCCAAAAGAACTTATTAAGCATTCTCTACAATTTAAGGTAAGTAGATAAAGTAGGTTGCATAATGTAAAATATAAAAATAGGAATATAGCTCAAGACAGTTTTACTCATAATAAGCCTCCCTCCAAAACAAAGTAAGTTAGAAGACCAAGTAGAAATTTTCCTTTGAATAGCAGTGAAAATATCATCGAAGAGGTGAGTTCTTTTTCTACCTTTAGAAAGAGGGGTACCTAAGTACTTAATGGGCAAAGACCTAGACATAAAATCAAAAATCCTTTGGATAACACTAGTTCTAAAATGAGTAATATAATTAGAGGCAATAAAACTTTTATTCTCTTTGTTAATGGCCAAACCACTCATATTTTTAAAATGGGTAAGAAATCTAATTAAAAATATGATGTTATTAATAGAGTCATTCGAAAAGATAATAAAATCATCAGTAAAACTGAAATGAGTTGTTGGAATACCACCTATAGTATGAAACAAAAGCTTTGAATGTCTTTTATATAACTCCTCTAGCTCCCTATAAAGATAATCAATATCAATAATAAAAAAGTAGGAGATATATGGTCACCTTGCCTTAAACTTTGAGAAGATTTTAAAAAACCATGACTCCTCCCTTTAATGATCACAAAAAGTAACAATTTTTAAGGCTATTCTTAATAAGAAAAATAAAAGAGGAACTAAACTAAATAAAGATAAAACATCATACAAAAAATTCTAATTCGGATTATCATAAGCTTTGGTGATATCAACTTTCAACAAAATATTGCCCCCTTTCACTTTGGTATTCATATTGTGTGTGATCTCTTAGGCAAGAAGAATATTGTCCAAAATGCTCTTTTCTTTCACAAAACCAGTCTAATTATAGGAAATAATTGCAGGTAGGATGTTAACCAATTTACTAGAAATGATTATAGAATTAAGCTTATTAAGACAAGAGCAAAGGCTAATCAGTCAAAAATCATTCCAATTATTGGAAAGCTCCTTTTTAGGGATAAAAAAAATTATTAGAAGAAAAAAATTTAGGATAAGAATTGTTATGAAAGAAATTTTTCACATCCTCCATCGCATCCAACTTAACAACCTCCCAAGTTCTCTGATAGAATTTGGTAGTGAGCCCATCATGACCAGCCACCGACTCCCCATTCATATCATTAATAACATTCAAAATTTTCACTTCAAAAGGAGTTTCAGTGAGTAATTGATTCTAATTTACACAAATAATGTGAGGAATAACATATGGATTAACTATAGGAATTAGCATTATTATTAAAAATATTTTTAAAGTGTTTGACCCCTTAGTTAAAAATTAACACCTCATAGTCAAAACAACTACCATTATTAATAATAATGTTATGAAAATGATTCATGATTCTTTTCTTATTATCCATAGCATGAAAAAATTTTGTGTTCCTATCGCCCTCCAAAATAAGTTTAGAAGCAGCTTTCTGCCTCCATAAAATTTCCTCCTTATTCTGTAATTAAAAGAGACTAACTTTAGCTTAATTAAGGCTAATGAGATTGTCAATAATAGGATCATCAAATTACACTTTATCCTGCTGAATAACCTTATTCTCGGCTTCCTTAATATTAGTAAAAATATTTTTGAAAACATTTGTTATTCCATCATCTCAACTTCTGCTTCAACCTATTTATCTTAGACCATAATCTAGACATACGAGTAATATTATTATCTAGGTAAATAGGAGCATGTCAGTTGGTATGAGTCAAATTCATAAAGTCATTATCAAATAATCACATGTTTTGAAATCTAAAAGTAGGACCAGAAGATTTATTCATATTAATACTCAAAAGTAAAGGCGCGTGACAAGATTTAGTTCTACTTAAATGTTCAACATGAGTTAAGTACATGAGTCATAGCAAAATCAAAAATTTAGTTTGTAATAAAAAGGATCCTATAAAGTTTTTAACACATAGTAGCTCTATCCAAGTAAAAGTACCCCTAGAATACCCAATGTTATATAAATTATAATCATTAATCATAGAGTTAAAATCCTCCATAGCATTATAATTGGGGGGGGGGGGGGAGCGGGGTTACCCCCCCACTCTCTGAGAAGCATTAGCAATAATATTAAAATCACCACCAACACACCATGGGCCATTAGCATTAAGAGCAAAATAAACTAATTACTCCAAAAGAGGAAGGCGACTCAACCTAGAACACCCAGTATACACAAAAGAGGCATTATACTTTGTATTAAAGAAACTAATTTGAGAAATGAACAACTTGCAAAAAATCAGAAATAATATTAACATTTTTGGCACTATTTCATATAATCCAAATTTTATTAGAGAAGTTCGCATATTTTATGCAAAACCCCAGGCGAGAGGCAATGAAATCAAGCTTATCATTTGATATATAAGGCTCAATTAAAACTAGAAAATGAATATTTTGCACTTTTCACAAATTCCTAATTCTGAATTTAAAGTTCCCCCCCCCCCCCCCCCCCCCCCCCCGCCCCCCAATACCCCTCACATTCCATATAAGATATGTAACAATCACAATCTTCTGAATTGGCTTGAGCTCTTGTAGAATGAGGCGTATAGGTAAGGGAACTTCAACATGTTTACCTTTCTTTTTTCCAACCATAGAGAAACCATCATCATCATTTGTTTTAGAATCACTACCCTCATAATTTGAGGAAATATAATTCACTTTTTCAACAATACTTTTATGGTCCACATTCTTATGACACAAATTAGAGTTAGGAATAAAATCCCCTTCTTCACAATCCCCATTAGAAACATCCCCAGACACCAATAACTCATTATAATTTTCAACTTCGATATTAACTTTAAGAACCGATTGAGTTATTGGTAATTAACGTTTATCAATTTTTTGGAACATAGAATCTATCGACACATAAACCTTAGGAACATTCTCATCTTCATTATTTGGCACACCCCCACTAGTAATAGCCTTTTCGGCTAAAGCAACACCCTTGTTTTCTGGAAGTTCCAAATTTATATCAACATCATTCCCATTCTCATCATTTGAGGAAGTTGACTCCACTTGATCCATATGGATCAAATCATTAACATTCGCATTGGGCATATTTTCTCTCGGGTTAGAGCCAACAATTCCAATAGGGGGCTTGATGTTTTTTTTTATTTTTTTTTTTAATTTTTTATTTATTTTTTTTAAATCTGAATGCAATTTTAAAAGTCAGTCAAAGCATGAACATGAACCTTACAATGAGAACAAAATTTTGTCACTTTTTCAAACTCAACTTTTTGTAAATAACCAAAAGCTTTTGTTCCAACCAAAATTTCTTTTGCATGCTTTTTAGTGATATCGACTTTAACCGAAACCCTAGCAAAAGAAAGACGGGTCCTAGATGCAGTCGCTTGATCAGTTTGAAGTGGTCGACCAAAAAATGGAACCAAGTGCATGTAAAACCCTGGAATTAAAAAAATGCAAATGTAGATTTGGAAATGAAATTCTGATCGATACTATCATATATTCCTCTACAATGTCAAAAAATAGTGTCCATTATAGAATATGCATTTGACAATTATTGATAAAATAAGATCTTCTGGCAAACACCCTACTATAGTCCAAATCGTTAGAGAACTGAATAAGAACATTGAGAGAATCCAACAAACCCACAAAATAAAAACTAGATAATTTGAGGTTACTGAAAAAAATGACAAATAGTATCAAGATTTGGCCTACGCATAACAAATATTCCCCCTAATGTAATTTAAAAAGAAGAAACAAGTTTAATAACCTATTGATCAGATAAAAGCACAGTTGGCACACCATTAAAAATTGATTGGGTTAAAGTTCGAATATTTTAACCTACCGAAGAGTTGCTAGAGAGAACATATTTGAAGGAACAAGATCGAGAAGGTGATTTTTTACCATCATACTCCAAGTTAAAAACACCTTTTGCTCTTACCCAACACCGGATCCGTCACATTTCCCCATAGTGGAGGACGGAGCTACCGCCATATCAAAAATCAGCCTAATTCGGGCAAACAATAAGAGGAGACCACAAAACTATGATCCTAGAGATCCTTATGATCGCAAGCAAAAAATTGGAGCAAAGAGACAAGAAATTGGGAGGAGAAATGTAACCCTAAAATTGCCAGAGACAGCACGGTTAGGGCAGAGGACTTTTGTGTAATATATATGAGCATTTTTTTCCCTCCCCCCCTTATAATAAAATATGCTTAATATTAATTATTTATTTTATGATATGCGTGAAAAATATTTTATCAATATCTGAATGCAAAATATATTATGATAAATTTGAAAATAAATTATCTTATTATAAAAAAATAATATAATTTAAAATTATATATATGATGTAAATATCAATATAAATCAAATAATTTTAAAGTTTATTTTGACTGTTTACGTGCAAATAATCTTGCATATGTTTTTAATTCGTAATAATTTTACGATATTTTTCTTCGGCCAAAGCGCTTGTGAACTAGCAGGCAGGAGAAAAATACCAGAAACATAAAAACCAACCAAGTGGAGAGAGAAAGTCCCGGTGATAGTAAGGTGTGAGCAAACCCGATATGCTTTACCTGCCATAATAATAATAACAGATTATTATAATATTCTAGCATATATATTACGGGAAGAAAAGAGGCTAACATCAACTCTCTCACTTTGCAAACACGAAAGCTCATGCAATCAACCATCATCCTCTCCTCTAATCCTTCTACCTTCTCGAGTTTCTCCCTCCTCGCTTCTCTCTTTTAAATCTTGATATCAAAACCTTAAGATTAGGAATGGCAATGTTAACGAACGTGACTAAGTCGGCCTCGGATTTCCCGACGGTGACGATGCCAGTTTACGTAGGGGACCTGCAGCCGGACGTTACCAATGAGAACCTCATGGAGCTCTTCTCTACCATCGGGGAGGTTCATTCTGTACGAGTTTGCCGGGATTTTTACACCGACTGCTCTCGGGGATACGGTTACGTCAATTACATCTCCTATCAGGATGGTAAACTTTACTCCCGGGATGATTCGTCATTTTTATTTTTTGACTGGTTTTCATCGGTTTTAGACTGGCCAAGGTTCGTATGGGGCATTATAGCTGGAGTTAATTCGGAACCTGTTCTGCGTTGTATCTTTGGTTGGGTCATGAGAAGATCGAGTTTTCATCCTGCTTTCCTTCTTGTGCATTGATCTATCCGGGTTATTATTTTGTTTTCCTTTATTTATATAAAGCTTAGTCTGTGCATTTCATCTGATTGAATTAATTCTATTCCTTTTTAGATATTGATCGAGTCTTGGTGTTTCTTTGGCAATTTCTTTTTAGATGTTTTCTTTTCTCAATTCTTGGGTTGAGGGTCTTTTGATTCTTTTATTCTTAAATGCATAATTATGTATGCCATTTTATATGTCTTTATCTCAGTATTAACAAGTTCTTTTCAGCGCGTCATTGCACTATTTCGATGAGAATATATGCTTTTATGAAGGCTCTGAAAATTGGACCGGACAACAAGCCGGAAGAAGGAGAGGTTCACGGTTCGAACCGGGGTCAAACCGGATGATGTAATAAATGATAAATATTATTAAAATTTAATAAAATTAACATAATGATAATGTTATAGTATGAGACAAACAAATAAATTAAAAAAAATATGAAACATAAAACTTATATAATTAAGTAAAAGAATTATTTTTAAAATCTCACATAAAAGCAAAAAATAAAATCTAAATCTCATAATTATAAGAATTTACACTCATAAAAATATGATAATTTTAAATTTAAATATTTTTCAAATTTTAAATTTGATTTTTAATTTAAAATTAATTTACATATAACCATATAATTTAATATAAATTATTTTTAATTCATGTTACATATTTAATATAAATTTAATTCTAACATAAGTTTATAATTTTAATGTAAATTATTCTTATTTTATAGTATATGATTAAATTTATTTTACATGTTTATGTTGTATACCAAAGTTATTTTATAAATTTATATCTAAAATCATTAATAAATAGATAAAATTATTAATGATAAATTTTTTTTTATAATGTATAAATAAATAAATTTTTATTATTAACTAATAAATAATTATCATTCACTTCAAAAATAATTAATTAAAAAATCTTTTTAAAAATAGATTTTATATGCATTATATATGTTATGAACTCATACACACCTCAGCCCTTTTCTTTAGTCCCACATCTCTTGGAAGTGCTTTCTTGGTATTGTTTATATAGCATTTTGAGTTTCCTTTGAATGAAGATCTCACATGGAGTGGTAGGGCTATGTGAATATGTTTCATGTTGGTTTGAGGGTAAATATTTGATTTAATAAATATATTATAATTTAAATTAATGTTTTAAATATTTATTTATTTAAAAAATATTTAAAATTTGTTGGATTTGAACCGGTCGGTTCAAACAAAACCGGAGCCGGTTCAGCCTCATTCAATGCAGAAGCGGTTTTAAGAGTGAACCGGACCGGTCTTGTGACCAGTTCACGGTTGAACCGGTTGAACCGGCCGGTCCGGTCCGATTTTTAAAGCATTGGCTTTTCTTTGCAAATTCTAAAGAATTGTGCAGCTTTCTGGAAGTATTTGCATCGCTCTTTTCAACTCATTTACATTTTCCTTTTGTTTTAATTTATGAGATAGTTTATACACAAAATGTATAGAATAACAGTTGAGGAATTCTGATCTGATACACTTCATCTATATAGCTGTCAGTTTTCATACTCGTCTGATTTCCCAGCTTTCTAATTATCATTCTTGCTTTATTTTATTTGATTTCTTCATTTGTTTCTTTTTTTATTTTGAGCAGCAATAAATGCTATTGAGAAATTGAATCATACTGTGCTGTGTGGGAAGTCAATTAGGGTTATGAAGTCACATCATGATCCAAATTTAAGAAACAGTTGGATTGGAAATGTATTTGTGAAGGTATGCTATGAAGGATTATAAATTATGATATTGCTCATGTTTTTTTTTTTAATTGCTCAAAATGTGCTGTGATATCTGATTTGGGTTGGGTGACACATATTCAGAACATAAGTAGATCAATTGACTCTGTCAAGCTTAAGGAGATGTTTTTTAAATTTGGGACTATCTTGTCCTGTAAAGTGGCTACTGAAGATGGAAAGATCAAAGGATTTGGATTTGTCCAGTTTGATTCTCAAGATTCTGCAAATATGGCCATTGAAAATCTTAATGGTATAATAGTTGGTGGAAAGCAAATGTATGTTACTCTTTTACTCCTATCTTTTCGTATTTGTTCCTTTTTTTTTAGTTTGTTAGGTTTTTTGAATTGTTAAGTCTAGCTTTAATGTTTTGTTGCTCCACTTATCACCAAGGTAAATCCAACCAGTTTCTTTTTCACATTGCTTATTGTGGGCTCCGAAAATTCGGCCCCGGCCTCCCCACCGTGATTTCTTCTTTTCTATTTGGCGAGGGGAGTTTTAACGGACTAAGTTCCGGGGTAAATTTTGGAAGGCAGATGGGTTTGTAGATAAGACACTACCCAGAGATTTCGCCCTCATTTTGCGAGGACTTTATGATCTGAGTTCTGGTTTCCTATAGGCGCAAGCCCCTATAGTTAATTACCCCTCCCGATTACGAGAGAGAACTTTCGATTAAGGCTAGTCATCGATCAGATACGCAGAATATATGTGGTATCTAGCATATAGTAGCAGCATGAATTTGGGATTTGAAAATTGGAAATGGGTTTAGAATTTGGGAGATTTCAGATGTTTGGAATTTGGGTCAGGAGATTTGATAAATTTGATATTTAAAACTGGAATTTTCACCATCTGGAACTTAAAGCAGATGGTGGGGGAATGGATGATAGACCCGATCAAGATCCCATGGTTCCGTCGTCCCGGGCCATCGTGGTCTCTGGTCTACTTAGTCATAGGAGGTAGTCGACCCAACCTGATAGAAGGATCCTTGTTGGCAGCCATGGGTTGCTTCGTCCAAGGGGACCTTGTAGATCGGGGTTGGATGTTTGTCTAAGGGGACAAATTTAAATCCACCTTAGCTAACAGAGGGCTTTGTTCCCTATCGATCATATCCTATTGATTCATATCTCAAGGATTTGATGTCAATAAGGAACGTATTGGCTCTGGCCATAACCGGTATTTCATGGTGCCATTTTGCGGCAAAACCAAGCGGTTCAGAGGGCCCCAGGTTGTCGTAATCATTTATCCCGTGGTGTCATTTGGCGGCTAACCGCCGGTTAGAGGACACGTACCACGTCCTTACTGGCAGGAGATTGTTTTGAGAATGGATCCTAGTGATAATTTTGACTAGGCATTTGGCTCTTTGTGAGCTAGAGTTTATTTGAATTTGTCCACCCCGGCAGACTGTTGCGAAGGGTGAATGGATTTTGCTTTAAGTGATTGATGAATTTATTTCAAATTTAAATATCTTGGAATTTGGGCTTTTTGTGGTGTTTTGGATTTTAGGGATTTTTGGATTTTTGTGGATATTTGGGTGGAGCTTTGGAATATTTGGGATTTTTGGAATTTTGGGTGGAGCTTTGGAATATTTGAAATAAAACTTTGGATACTTGGGGGATATTTGAAAATATTTGGGGAACCCCTCCGGTTGAGATCTGCATTCAACACGGCCACCATCGGGGTGACCTTGAGGTCACTTGAAAAATATTTGGATTTTGTAGAGGTTTGAGGGCATTTTTGAAATATATTGTGGACCCCTCCGATTGAGATAAGCAATCAACACAGCCATCGTCGGGGTGTTTGGGGTCATTTCCTCTTTAGTTGATTGAACCCTGTCAACTCGACCAAACTGTTGCTCGAGGATCGGGTTTCTTATAGGCTTTGTGCCTTAATTTGTGAATTTTCTTGATCTCAGACCTTGAATACTGAATATGAATGTATTGGAACAAATACATTGGTCCCCACAACCGTGTATCTATTTGATAGTTCGAACCTTGTCGACTCCTATTGATCCGTATAGAATGATCGGGTTCTATAGGCTTCATGCCTTCGTTCATGAACTTTCTTTGTTGAAGTTCTTAAAGGCCAAATATGAATGTTGTAGCCGCCTTCTGTCTGCTTGTATCAGTGTTGCAGATCCGGTGGCATAACATTTGTAGATTATGGACGCCATCTGTCTGCTTGTATCAGTGTTGCAGATCCGGTGGCATTCTGGTTTGGATATTGACTCCCCCCTTTCTCATTCACCGGGGAAGGAATTCTTTTGGACTTTGAAGTCCACTGATTATCGCTTTGCTTTGAGAATATCTCCTTTCAAGATCTTTAGTGTAGTAGAGTTTTTTCGTACATCGGGTTACTATTGCACTCAAAATATTTAAAGATCTTGATAATTGTTATCGTAGGTGATATTCGTACTTGTGTCTGTTGCAACCCATGACCCCGAGTTTGAGATTTTGATGATGCCAAATAATGAGTATTTTGGAACTGCTTTTCATTGATTATTATTTTATTTGTTATTTTCCTTGAGCACTAACATTGCAGGAAGATCACAAGTGACTCAGGAAGAAAGGAAGACTCAAGACCGGGTAGATTAGGAGTATGAGTCAAATATTGTATTTTTTCATTTATTGTATTTTTACTTTATTGAGTCTGGCCACAAAATGCGTAAGAGTAAGAGCAACCATGCACACACACAGGGGGAGAGTTCTTTTTTAACTGCAAAATATAACTAAAATTCTTCTCTGTAGATCGTACTGTACGATTTTATTTCGTACCGTACGATCCAAGCTATGTGGTCAATTCTGTGAATAGATCGTACTGTACGAAGTTTTTCGTACTGTACGATATGTTCAGATCCAAAACCCTAGCCGTGACTTAGTTTAAGTAAGTGATTTTACGCCGTTCGTACTGTACGAACAAGTTCGTACTGTACGATCCATTTTTAATACTTACTTAAATTAACCCGTGATTAGTGCATGTAATCCAAGCCTAATGAAAATTTGAACATCGTACTGTACGATTGTAATCATACCATATGATGAACAGAGACGACATCCGATCGTCCAGTCCATCGTCATGTACGAATAGTATCTTGTTGGATCGTACCGTACGATATTATATCGTAAAGTACGATTGGTTTTTGTATTGTTCGTACATCTTCGTACCAGGACGACGGCTGTTTATGAAGATTGTACTGTATGATGTTGAATCGTACTGTACGAACAATAACGGCTACTTTTGAAATCAGAGGTTTTTGGAGCCTATTTTTAGATGTCAATCAAGTCTTTTTGGGTAAGATTTTCAGAGGGGGTGAACGTGGTTAGAGAGGGATTCCAAGGGAGAAAACTCTAGAGAAATTCTTGAGGGTTGAGAGAGGAAGGAGGAGGTGAGCGTTGTGAGGGAGAAGAGGTGTGAGGGATATCACACGGTTGCTCCAAGCTTGCTGCATCTTGCTCCTTTTGTGGCCCGAGAAGAATTTGAGGAAGGATCTCCAAGGGAAAGGCTCGTCTACATCCGTTACCTTGAGGTTCTCTGCCTTCTCCAGGAGGAAGAAAAACGAGAAGGTTCTCTGCCGTCGCCAAGAGGGTGAAAATAGAGTTTGGTATTCCGCCACGCCGGGTTGGTGAAAGGGAGGTTTGTACAGGCTTCTCCGCCTTGCAGAGGGGGCAAAAGGAGAACTATTTTGATAGTGAAAATCCCGGAGTGGAGGACTCCGGGGAGTGGACGTAGGTCATATTTTGACCGAACCACTATAAAATTCTTGGTGTGTTCTTTCCTTATTGTTGTTTACTTTTTGCTTGCATTTTAAATTTGTCATATCTATTTCATGTGAAATTTTGTGAAAGAAAAATTGCATAAATCTTTGTTTTAAAGTTTCAAAAACAAAAAAAAAATTAGAACTATTGTTTAGGGTTAATTTTATTATTAAAAAGACTTTTACAATTCACCCCCCTCTTGTCGTTTACTAATTTCAGTGTCCACAGTGGTTCGTTATGCTTACGATGTACACACTGTTGTTATCCACAAGTGGTTCGTGCTTATTTGGAAGGACCCGTGGTATTTGCTATGATCTCCTAGAGATGTTCGTATGAGAGCCATTGTCACCTTCAATCATATCCACCTTTCACCAATCTCAGGTGGTTTGATGATTGTACTTGTTTGTAGGAAGGGATCCTTGATTTTCGATCTCCAATATTGCCTACTCAATCAATAGGCACTTATTTGTATTTGAGATAATATTAGCACATACGACAGTCGTATATGAACTTTGCAACTTACTACTGTCATTTTCCAATATAGTTCATTTGACCTTGTAGGGATCGTCGTAGCAAACACTTGTACTTGTGCCCACAATTGTTTGATATGCTTATGATATGCTCACTATTGTTACCCACAAGCAACTTGTACGCATTTACAGGAACCCGTTGTAGCCACTACAGGCTCCTGGGAGTACTCATAGGGGAGTCATCGTCAACTTTTCCATCTCCACCTTTCACCAATCTCAGGTGGTAGATTTGACTGGCATTGAATGTGAGAGGGCGATGATGCTCAAACCAGGCTCAAGTTCAAGTCCTTTCAGGATCAATTTAAATCAGGTTCATGAGCTTAATGTGCAAGCTCCGTTCTATGTCCTCTGTAGTCTGAGCCTTGTTCAATTTTAGTGCCCTTCACACTTAGTTCCTTTGAATTTGAATCCGAATGTATGTTCGAATGATTGTTCAAAGTCTCTTTTGAGATCTTTTGAGTTCAATTTTGTATTTAAATAATTTCAATTTGATCCCATTTCGAGTTTATTTCATTTGAATTTGATCTTTAATTTTGTCTTGATTTTATTTGGACTTGAACTTTTAGAAGTTGTTTATGTTTTGTTCAAGTCCTCTGCACATGTTCAATCAAGTTCAAAAGTCCACTGCTCATTCTCATTTGGTCCAAACTTTTTGTTCTTTTGAGTTCAAAATAGGTCCAAGTGTAGTAATATTTCACCCAAAATTTCGGCAGCCTCCCAGCGTCTCCCCCGTTTAGGGGAAAACTATGATAAAACTGGGCCTTCCCACCACACGCAATAAAGGCGTGCATGATAGGTGCCCTCTTTCGAGGACACCTCGGCCGTGATTTTTCTTCCCACCACGTGCAATAAAGGCGTGCATGGGATCTTTGACGGTACCTGTTACAAGATAAGAGCAATTGCTTTCCCCTCACCCAGGGGTACTTATGAATCATTCCGGCCGCGCAAAGAAAAGGGTACACCATGTTTGCCTGGCCTCGCCGTGTGCGTCGAACCAGTTTCCCTTCTACCACGCTCACTATAGGCATGCTTAGGTGGTTTGCCGGTCCGACACGCATGTCGAGACAGGAGGGCGAGAGTCGCTTGCTTACCTCAACATAAGTGTCATGCCGGTTACCCCTCCTACCACGCTCAAAAAAGGCGTGCATAAGTAGAGCGCCGGCCCGACTCGTTAGTCGAGATAAGAGGGCAAGGGTTGCTCGTTTACCTTATCATAGGTGTCGCGCCAGTTGCCCTTCCTACCATGCTAAGAAAAGCGTGCATATGTGGACCACTGACTCGCCATGCATGACGAGGTAAGAGAGCGATAGGGGAGGCGACTGTCCGCCTTGTCGTAGGCGTCGGACTGGGGTCCCATCCCACCACGCGTAATAAAGGCGTGTATAGGCAGTTTTTCGGTCCGTCGTACACGTAGAGAATGGAAGCCTGAGTTTAGGGGTTATACCTTCGGGGCCGGTGGACCGGCGGTCGTCGATGAAGGCTCGGACGTCGTGGTAAGGGACGGGCACACACAATTCATTATTATTATTTATTATAATTTATATTAATTATAATAATAATAATTAAATAATTATTATTGATAATTAATTATTAATTAACAATTAACTATAATTAATAAACTAATTATAATTATAATTAATCAATGATTAATTATAATTAATAATTAATTAATAATTACTAATAAATTATAATTAGATAATTAATTATTATAATAATTAAATAACTATTAAATATAATTAATAATAATTATAATAAAAAAATAATAATGGATTAAAATAGGATTAGGGATTTATGGCTTAAATCTCGTATTTACCAAATCCCTAAATTCGGTAGATTTATGGGATTCGGCCGAAGAAGCACCCGAAAGGTAGAAAGTTACCTTCTCCACAAGCGAGCTCCTGTTATTGCCTCGTGATCAAAATGTCGTGACTTCCGATCCAAACGGAAGGGAAGGTCGTCGACGGGAGCGAAGTCGCACAGCCACGGGGAGTCAAAGAAGCACGCGGTAGGAAGAAAGTTATCTCGCAGCCAGCGAGTGCCCATAGTTGCTTCAGAACAAAATGTCGTAACTTCGATCCGACGGGTAGGAAGAGTCATTGAAGAGCAAAGTCGAGCAGCCAGGAAGGATCGAAGAAACTCCTGGAAGGGAGAAAGTTATCTTCCCAGCCGAGCGAGCTCCCGAGTTGCTTCCGATCGAACATTGTAACTTCCGATCTGTCTGGGAGGAGAAAGAGCGAGAGAGGGATCGGGAGAGGAGAGTTGACGTGAGAGAGAGCGGGAACCAGCAGAGGCCGAAGGCCTCGTCCATTCGCTCCTTTTAACGACGCCAGCGTGCTCTGTGAGCGACGTGTTGCAAATCTATTTTTCATGTCTTATGTTTTGATGATTGACAAACACTGTCTCTCTTGGACTGCTTGTTGCTTCTAACTTTTCAGGAATCGAAGATCGGACGATCAAAAAGGAGCCTAGTTCAGGAATGCGTAGGTTTAGGGTTGAGTCAGTCTGTACATTTGATTTTTACTTTTTGAGTCCACTTGTAATAGTCAAAGAGACTGATGCTATGTAACCCTTCACACACACACTTGAGAGACTTAGAATTTTTGTTTTTACTCATATCGGCCAGGACGATTTCTGGATCGGCCTGGACGATCCGCTTAAAACAGAAAGTCTAATTAAGGATTCTTAATTAAGGCAGCCGACATTAACAGATCGTCCTGGACGATACGTGTATCGGCCAGGACGATAAGCTCAAAACAGAAAGAAGTAGCTGCCATAGTCAATTATGGTATACTGTATTTTTAAATTATCGGCCAGGACGATCCTAGGATCGGCCTGGACGATATTCTCAAATTATGTCATAATTGTTCAGGAAATTAAGGAAGTAATTAAGGATGATTGATACGATCACATCGTCCTGGACGATCGCAGGATCGTCCAGGACGATCTAGTCAAAAACCTTAAGTTACTTCAGGACGATCGATATCGGTTAGCCCGTATCCAGGGCTATTGTCAGGACGATTTGTCTCTATTTTGAACTGATCGGCCCGGACGATCGTGAGATCGGCCTGGACGATCAAGCCAATTTTCAATCGTCCTGTTTTCCATCCAGGGCGATGCTCTGGCCGATCTTCATTGATTTGTACTGATCGGCCAGACCGATGTCCATATCGGCCTGGACGATGTGGTCGGCAACTTGCAATTAATGAGCTCTTTTGAAGCTCTTCTATTTAAGAGCTCTTGTTCAACGTTTTTAAAAATCTTAAGCTGTTGCCTTGACCTGAGAAGACCTTGAGGAGAGAAAGAGAGAGAAGAGAGAGAGAGAGAGAGGATCTTGTGAGGGGAAGCTTGTGAGGGGATTCACAAGGGTTGCTTCAAGGATCTCTCTGCGTCGTCTTCGTCTAGAGTTTCTTATTCGTGGAAGGGTCAGTAGAGGTAAGGAGTTTTGCTTTTGGTTTTGGTTCTCTGCCAGCTTCAGGAGGAAGCAAAAGGAGATAGGTTCTCTGCCTTGCCGGGGTGGCAAAAAGGAGGTTCTTGTGAGGGTTTCTCCTCCTAGCCGTGGGGGCTAAAGGAGAGTCACGTTTTGTAGTGCAATACTTGGAGGGTGCCTCCAAGGAGTGGACGTAGGTCGAGTCGACCGAACCACTATAAATTTCTGTGTTCCTTTTCTTGCTTCCGCACTTTTTAATTCCGCATTTATGCTTGTGGTGTGATTTGGTTTTATGCAATTTTATTTCTCTATTAAAAGAAGTTTTAAAATACCAAGTCACCCCCCTCTTGGTTAGCTTGGGACTAAGTTCATAGGGCTTAACATCCCCATTGAACTTTCACAACGTGGGGGAGAAGATCGTGCACGTCGTGACTCGGGCGTGGCTTCGACGAGCAAAGAAAAAGTGGGAGCGACAGAGAGCAGGTAAGGATTTGATTTTTTCATTTCTTTTTTTTTTTGTTCGGATGTGTTGGCTTACGGGAAAAGGGTCAACAAATGCCCCCAACAAATGTGGTAGGTGTCTGGAGCAGGCCACGTTTGTTGTATGCTAATTGACCCTGTGGATCTCTAGATGTTGTTCTAAATGTCACACTAGGGTTTTCTTTTAGTGGATCTCCAAAATTTCATTTGGATGCCACACTGGAATTTTTATTTAGTGGTTCTCCAAAAGTTTATTTGGATGTCACACTACTCTCTTTTAGTGGATCTCCGAAATTCATTTGGATGTCACACTAAGATTCTTTCTCCACTGTGCTTCTAGATATATCCATAGATGGTTGATATCTTGTTGTTGAAATTTTAAGTATTTATTTGGGGATCTCGGCACGCAGCGCGATGTCGACCAAAATAAATATTTAAAATGCCCCCAGTCTTTAGGGGCATTCGTAGATGTCATCCAGGGTGCTCATTCTACAGTTTTTGCTAGAGCCCCGAGATTTTAATCCTTTTGTCCTGTGCTTTGTGCTGCGGACTTGGTGAAGGTTGTCTGATTTGACTTTGCTAACTTGTCAGAATTTTTGTTTTCCTTCTGCTCTGTGCGTCTAGCTTTGGCGGGCTTGATAAAGGAGTAGATGCCGGTGACCTAAACCCTTTAGGTTTATATTATATCAGTGGCAAGAAGTCATCGGTCCTGAGCTTTGTGCATAACAGACTTGTTGATGACGAAATCCTCTTAGTTCGGCCATAGGCTTTTCATGAACTTTGAGATGATTTTCTTTGGTCCTTTGCTTTGTAATTTGGTGGACTTGTTGAAGAAAAGTTCCTTCGATCATCGCTTTATGTTTTACGGATTTGTTGAAGGATTTGCAGGTTTTGGATTTGATTGACAGTACCGAACGTAGGTAGTATCTTTGATCCTTAACCATTTGAGAAGACTCTAATCTGAATCACTTGAGTTTATCAGATCGGGAGAGCTGGGATTTGACAGCTCTTCGTCCTTTGGTTGCTGAGATGGGGGTTCCTCTACTGCGGTCTTTCTTATGGCTTGTTGAGTAGATGGAGCTGCCAGCGATCCAGCCATATTTGGGCTTGTTGGATCCGACCTCATACACCCATTCAGGCTTCAGACTTGAGCTATGGGAATTACGCTCCCCAATGTTGATTTTGCTGAAGTTGACAGATTTGGAGTTATCCTTCGCGTTTTTAGATTTTGGAGCCTACGAACATTCAGTAGTTGCTCGAGACTCATCTTCCACTGGAACTTTGATTCTCCAGTCATTTTGGAGAATTTTATAGACTACGATCACTTGAACTGGTCGAGTTAAATTATCCTTCGTACTTTTTCAGTCCCTACTAACGGGTTGACGAAGTGGGGGTTCCTCTACTACGGCCTTTCTTATGGCTTGTTGAGTAGACGGAGCTGCCAGCGATCCAACCATATTTGGGCGTGTTGGATCCGACCTTTTACACCCATTCGAACCTTAAGCTTCAGGCTTTTGAAAGACTTCAAGCTTTTCCGGCTCAATTTTGTAGGAGTGTGTAGTTTCAAAAGTCTCTTTCTTGACTTTTAAACCTTGGTTTGTTGGAGAAGGTGTTGTCTCGATCTTTGAGAGATCACCTACATAGGCTTTAAAAGAGAAACATCTGTGTTCTTTAGCACAAAGTAACGTTTGAATTGATAATTTTAAATATTTATTCGGGGATCTCGGCATGCAGCGCGATGTCGACCCGAATAAATATTTAAAATACCCCCTGTCTTGCAAGGACATTTTTAGAGCAGAATAGAATTGGAATCTTGAAATTTTAAATATTTATTGGGGGATCTCAGCACGCAGCGCGATGTCGACCCGAATAAATATTTAAAATGCCCCCAGTCTAACAGGAGGATTTTGAAATGTATTCTCATAACATGGGAGAATTTCAAAATATGGAATGCATGTGCTAAAAATAATGTATGAAAACATAATACATTAAGCATCATATTTCTTCGAAAAATTTCATGCATAGTATTTCTTCAGGTATCAGCCATTGATCAGCGGCATGGGCCTCTGACCATTCAGATCAATCCGTTGATAAGCTCCTCCCTGGTACACCTTCTCGATGACGAAAGGTCCTTCCCAGTTGGAAACAAATTTGCCACCAATTTTTCTGTGCAGGATGATTGACCTTCTCTGCACCAGGACCAATTCTCCTTCTTGAAATGATCGAGGACGCACCATTCGATCAAAGGATTTTGTCATTCTTGCTCGGTAAATCTCCAAGTTTTGCTGAGCTTGTAATCTGATTTCATCGAGTGCATCGAGCTTCTCCATTCTTAGACGAGCATTTTGTTCTTAAGTCAGCTCATTCTGGACAGCAACTCGAAGAGATAGAAGTTCAACTTCTAGCGGCAGTACGGCCTCAACTCCAAATACTAGAGAGTAAGGAGTGGCTTTGATTGGCATTTTGTAAGTTGTACGATACGCCCATAGCGCTTCTGCCATCTTCGTATGCCACTCTCTTTTGTTCATGGATAGAATCATTTTTATCAATTTCACCAACGTTTTGTTGAAGGCTTCAGCCAAGCCATTTTCTCTTGGATAATATATAGAGGAATACCGCCAATCGATTTTGTACCGATCAACGAACTTATAGATTTTGGTACTTTTGAAAGCAGTTCCGTTATCCGAGATTATGCGGCGTGGCACAACAAATCTGTAGACGACATTATGGGTGAAGAAGTTGATTACATGCTCGGATGTAACTTCTCTGAATGGAGCTGCTTCTGCCCACTTAGAAAAATAATCTATCGCTGCCAAAATAAAGCGGTGTCCTGCTGATGGCAGTGGATCTATTGGCCCAATAACATCAGTACCCCAGCATTCGAATGACCAGGATGCTATTGTAGGGTACAGTGGATTTGGCGGTTGATGTATAACATCATCATGAATCTGACACTCGTGACACCACTTAGCATAATTGATACAATCTCTGACCATGGTCAGCCAATAGTAGCCCATTCTTTTGATTTTGACTGCCATTTTGGGACCTGATTGGTGCGTTCCACAAAGTCATTTGTGAACTTCTGCTATCACCTTATCAGCTTCTCGAGTCTCTAGGCATCTTAGCCACATTTGATTGAAAGCACGTCGATACAATATGTTGTTGACAAAAGTATATCATAGTGCTCTTTTTCTGATTTGAGCAGCTAATGATTTGTCTATTGGTAGCTTACTTTCTTTAAAGTAGTCAATGAAAGGCAATCTCCAGTCATCTTCTTCCTTGACATCTAGGAAATGCCACCATGATTCTAAAGTTTGACTGGCCTTGCATCTTTTCTTAGGAACTTGCTATTCTTCAAACTGATCTTCAGGATCAACTGATTGGGGAGATTGAGGATCAACCGAGGTTGTATCCTGGTGGCTTGAATTTGATATTCCCTCTGCCTGCGGGAATTATAGTAATGCTGGCTCTAGGATCCGACGATTGTGCACCATAATTATGATGGGTCATTCATCATCCATATTCGCCATTTCTTTAGCCAATTTGGCAAGAGAATCGGCTTTGGCATTTTGACCTCGGGGAACTTGAGTTAATTTGACAATTAGAATTTGCTTCATAAGCTCAAGAACTCATCGATGATAACAGGCCAACTCAAACTTGGTGATTTTGTAAACTCCCAACCCTTGATTTACAACAAGTTGAGAATCACCGAAGATTTGGAGATTTCGAATTCGGACATCGATTGCAATCTCCAATCCTGCTATTAAAGCTTCATATTCAGCTTCATTGTTGGTCTGAGGTTCAGTCAAGCTAAAAGAGAATCTCATTATGCATCCCTCGGATGCCACGAAAATGAGTCTGATTCCGGCTTGAGCTTTCTCTAGATTTGGAGGCCGAGCACGCTTGATTGACGATGCTCCATCAAAGTACATTTTCCATACTCATAGCATCTTCTCTTCTTCAACATTCATGATCTGCTCGTCAGGTAGATCATCATTGAGTGGTGAATCTATAGGAATAGGGTGTGCAGCAAGAAAATCTGCCAACACCTGCCCTTTTACCGCCTTCTGCGGAACATATGTGATATCGAATTGCAAAAATATCACTGCCCACCTCGCTAAACGACCTGTCAACGCTGGTCTTGTCATCAAGAACTTAAGCGAATCGATCTTTGATATCAAGGTGATTTTGTGAGACAACATATAATGACGAAGCTTCTGAACTGCGAAGATCAGGGCCAAGCAATGCTTCTCGATTGGAGAGTAGCGGATTTCTGCTCCTATTAACCTACGACTGATGTAGTAGAGTGCATTATCCTTGCCTTCTTCATTATGCTGGGCCAATATTGCTCCGAGGGACTCTTCTAATGCTGCCGTGTACAATATAAGAGGCTTCCCGGGGATTGGCGCCGCAAGAATGGACGAATTTAACAGATATCTTTTAATGTTGTCAAATGCTTCTTGGAACTTTTCATCACATTTGAATCAGACATCTTTCTTCATCAACTTTGAAAATGACTGGCACCTACCCGATAGATTCGATATGAATCTCAGAATGAAAGCCAGTTTCCCTTGTAAGGAACGGAGTTGTCGAAGGTTCTTTGGAGGTGGCATCTCCATGATTTCTTTGATCTTGTTGGGGTTGACTTCAATACCTTGATGTCGAACAACGTACCCTAGGAATTTGCCTGAGGATACCCCAAATGCACACTTGAGAGGGTTCATCTTTAGATCATACTTTCTGATTCTTTCGAACACCATCCTCAAATCATCAATGTGGTCTTTTCGGTCTGTGCTTTTAATAACCAAGTCATCTACATAGCATTCGACCTTCTGATGAATCAAGTCATCAAATATACGAGTCATAGCCAGTTGATATGTGGCACCGGCATTTTTCATGCCAAATGGCATAACTGTGTAGCAGAATATGTCTATAGGCATTCTGAATGATGTATGTCTTTCATCTTCATGTGCCATTTTAATCTGATTGTAGCCTGATGAACCGTCCATAAAGGAGAACATATCGTAGTTGGAAGTGTTGTCAACTAGAATCTCTGATACTGTAAGCAGAAAGTCATCTTTCAGGCACGCCTTATTGAGGTCCCTAAAGTCGATGCAGATACGAATCTGGCCATTCTTCTTTTTTACAGGGACGATATTGGCAATCCAGTCAGCATACTTCTCTTCTCGGATGAAGCCTGCTTCTATGAGCTTCTTTGTTTCTGCAATCACCTATTCTTCAATCTCCAATCTCATTCTCCTTGGAGCTTGCTTGATAGGTGCTGCATCAGGCTTGATGGCTAATCTGTTAACTGCCGCATCAGGGGATAAGCCAGGCATCTCAGCGTATGTCCAGGCAAAGCAATCCCTGAATTCACAGAGGAGCTCTTTTATTTCCTCTATTTATCCTTCTGGTAGAAGAGAGCTAATAAAGGTTGGGCGAGGTTCTTCCTCAGTTCCCAAGTTGACTTCTTTTAGCTTGTCCATAGTAGCGACCTATCCACCGTCTTCCAATTCTTCTGGTACAGGCTCAGCTTCTACGGGTTGATCATCATAATCATCAGCTTCGCGTGTATCTTCAACACCGCCATCGTCAGATTCAACTTCCATGCATGTGATCGTCCGGCAAGTCTCTTTCCGGAGGAATTTTTGTTTGATGAACCCGATGCCTTTATATGCATCTATATCCTTTTGTCGTAATGGACGCGGATTTCTCCCATACCAGAGGCTCAAGCTTGTGCGAAGTTGTCGTTTGGTAGAAGGAATATTGATTTTCTTTCGTAGCATTCTTTGAATATTCTTGGTATTAAACTTGGGTAGCCTCATAGGAAATAGTTCCTTGGAGTCGAGGAGCATGCAATCCCAGTCATGATTCTCCTCTTCACGAACTCCCGTAAAATATAGCACATTCTTTGGCACAGTCCCATTTTTACGGGGAGGCAGATAGAGGGTGGCAAGTTTTTTAACTTTATGCACCTCACGCGAAATGAGTTCTTTGAAATGTTGCAAGGGAACACGTGTGAGTACGAGTACGCTGTCTAAAATTGACAGACTGTCTATTCTTCTAGAGAATACACTCTGCACTGAGTTCATGTAGATTGAGTCGTAGTCATAATCATCATTTGAAAATTCAACCTGCCTACTCCATTCATCCGTGGGTTAGCATATTTTTCGAGATTTGGCAGGAGTGATATCATCTTCATCTGTATCACTCCCTAGGTGAGGTACATATTTCTTTTCTTTTGAAATGATTGGTGATTTAGGAAGAGTCGGCATCTCCTTCCTCCTTCCTGCACGCTTCTTCTCACCTTCTTGCTTGGGTTTCTTTGCAGCCTTTGAATTTGATGCTCTAGCCTCAAGAGAACTTCATGACTTTTGCTTCTTTGGCATGAAGTACTTAGCATCTTCGTAAATTGTTACTTCATGTACTGCAAAGGGCTGAATATCGCCAGAGATCCTGAATTCTTCTCCTTCTCTGAGATACTTCATGTACTGGTGTAATGTTGAAGGGACAACACCGTATTCATGGAGCCAGGGGCGACCTAGTAGCGCCTTAAATGAAATGTCCGCATCAATTACATAGAATTTGGCTTCCGTATGGAGTTCCTCAAATACAAAAGGAAGCATAAACGAACCAAGAGTTTTTTTTCCTTTCTCGTTGAAGCCGTGTACCATCAACTTGTCTTACCCAAGATGCTTCATATCAAGGCACAATGATCTCAGTGCTTTAAGGCTCATAAGATTTATGGAAGATCCGGGATCAATTAGAATCCGACTAATCATCATACCGTCACTCTATGATGTAACATACAAAGGGCGGTTGTGATCTGCTGTTCCAAGCATCATATCATCCTCAGCAAAGGTGATGAGGGGCTCATTTCGAGCTTGCAAGATTTCCGTCAAGTTGCGCTCAGCAAAATATGCCTCATATCTTTCGGGGTCCTTGAGAGCTTGAATCAAAGTCTCTCGAAGGTCTTTAGACATCAAGAGGGCGTCATATATGCTGAGTTGTGCTGGGATCTTTCTCAAGTGGGATAAGATATTGTAATCTATCCCCTTGGACAAAATATTATTTTTCTTGGATCTTCGAGGATAATATCTTCATTGATAACTATCTCTTTTCCCTTATCTTTATTAGAGATCCCTTTCTTTGGTGGAGGCGGCAGTACCTTGCCACGTCTCAACTGTACTTGGGCCACCTCATCTGATTCAGACTTGTTTGATAAAGCATTCCCTTCAGAGTCAGCCATTATCGTGTCTGAAGATTCACCTGAGGACTCGGAATCATCTCCCAGTTTCACCTGCTTCATTTGCAATGCTACGCTTGGGTCTGAATATTCATCCTCTGGAAAACATAAATCTTCTGAACTGAATTCCATTGATGACACCATCAGACAGAATTCAGGGGCCACTTCTTCAGCATATTTCTCTCTTTCTGCTATTTTTAATGTTGCTGAGATGACTCAGCATATCTCCGTAGAAAGAGATTCATCCTCAGCTTCTTCTTCCTTTTCATCTATTTTAAGCTCTTTTATAAAATCACCGAGCTTAATAGGCCTCCTGACAGCCTGGTAATATTCACCCAAACTATCAATAGCCTTTTGAGTTGCAGTCATCTTCGCCATAGACTTCTTCAACTTGGCTTTCTTCTTATAAGACTTTGGCTTTGCTTTGCCGGATTTGGATGAGCTAGCTTGGCCAGGTTGCTGTTTAGAGGTGAATACTAGTGATACAGGCAACCATTTTAAGTTCAGTACTGACTCAGTAGGGGACTTTCACTTGACACCAGGAACTCCCTCTAGCTGTTTCAGCATTTTTTTTGTCTTCTTGGAGATCACAGTCTCCCATTGTTCCTTTTGGACAGATTCTTTTGTTGTTGTTTCTTTAGACGGGAGTACGGAAGAGGACGTGACTACCCGGGTGGATTCTTTTCTGGGACGAACTAACACATTATCTGATAATGTCAATTCTCCCCTTTTATACATCTTTTCCAACCAATCTTTGAAGACATAACAATCTTCAATTGGATGGCTAACTACTTGATGATATGGGCAATAGTTTGGGTCGCCACTGTGTTTGGACTCTTCAGGTCTCTTGCATTCTGGCAACTCCAAATCATTCTTGAGTGCTTGTCGGAACAATTTAGCGACACTCTCCCTCTTAAATGAATATTCTTTATTCATTTTCTCCTTGAAGGAGGGAAACGTTCTATCACTAGCTCCTGCAGTCTGCCTCTAGCGCTCTCCTCCACCAGGAAAGGCTCGAGATTTATAATTTCCTCCAAGAACTAATTTTGGTTGAGGGATTGGATCGTAAGCCTGTTTTAATTTTTCTTCATACTGCATAGGCTGCTTTCCTTTATCCACATTATATATTACCTTTTTACCTTTATCTGACCTAGGAGGAAATGCGGAGTAAACATCTTTTCTCCTATCATCAGGCACCTTAGCCTTTTTGGGTTTATCAGGGAGGCTTTCTGACTTTGACAAGTTCAACTTTTCAAATTTTGCCACCCTGTCTAATAGATCTTGGAAGATAGTAATTGAAGCCATGCACAATAAAGGTTGCATTTTATCATCAATGTTTTCCATCAGTAGTTAAATTGCATGTTCTTCTTCTAGTTGTTGCTCGCACTTCATACTGAGATTGCGCCAGCGTGTTATATACCTCGTTACTGATTCATCTTTTCTCCTTTTATCAAGGGCAAGATCAGCAATGGTAGTCTTCTTTGTTGCACTGGCGAATCTTTTTACGAACAAGGCCTCCAGTTCCACAAAGGTCTTCAGTGAATCATTCGGCAGTTCGGCATACCATTTGAAAGCAGTTCAACTCAAGCTGCTCACGAATTGCCTGAATAACAAAGCATCATTGCTTCCTGTATTTCCACAAGTAGCTTTGAATTGCGCGAGGTGTTGTCTGGGATTTTTATTGCCATCAAAGATATTGAACTTCAGCATAGAATATCCCTTTGGATAGGGCATCTGATCGTACTCTACTGGGTACGGGCAACCTTTTCCTACCGACTTCTCTGTTTGTTCAGCTGCTATAATGGCTTTAATCTTTTCACTGATTAAGCCTTCCAACTATGATGCAGTTACGGGTTTAGAGGTGCTTGCCACATTTTAGGAAGTGCGCTGGCGGGTTGGGTCATCTTTCTTATCACCACCTTTAGGTACACCTCTCACTCCTGAGGCTTGAGGCACTTGAGGGTTTTGAGAATTAGCAGCTTGGTTGACGGGCTGAACCGATGCAGGACCCACAGAAATGGTCTTCTGCATCATTGCCATCATAGTCGTCATCTGAGTCATCATCTCAGTCATTTTATCATTCAACTGAGAGATTTCTCTATCTTTCTTCCGCATTTGTCGCCTCATTTGATTTCTCATTTCAGCGAGTGTGATATCTTCTCCAGCGAAGGGATTTTCTCCGACCTCTTCTTCTTCCTCATCTCCTTCTTTTGAAGAGCGAGCACTTCGGCTGGCAATGGATCTAGCCCTGTGGCGACTACGATAAGTACGTACGCGCGGCTATGATTGCTGGTCTTCTTCATCACCATCATCATCTTCCTCTTCAGCATTGATGTGGCTGACCATACGAACCACCTCGATCTCCATAGTGTTATGATCGTCGTATTCTTCTTCTTCTTCTTCTTGTATCTAAATTTCTGAGCGGCGTCACCATTGAATTTCAAGTTCTTAGCTTGGAATAAATACTTCTTCGATCCGCAGACTGCGATCGAAATAAACTTCTTCTCTAGCTAAAGTAGGAGAATGATGGGATCTCCTGGAAGACTCTCTAGGATGTCGACCGTCAATATAATTGTCGTCATTATGGGCCTTCTTTCGGACCCATTTCTGACGAGTTCTGTTAGTAGGGGCGGATCTCCGGGAGACTGCTTCAGATGTCACGCCTGATCTATCTTTTTCTTCAAAGATCTTTTCCCTTCGAGGCTTCGGCCTCCAAACTTGCTTCCCTTTCCACTGGGACCTTTCGACGGCGGATCCCCGAACATATGGTTCAGGTGTCACGCCCCGATGCTCACCGTATGGAACTTGTTGTCGGTAATCCCTTCTTTCAACTATCACAACAGATGATAGTCTATCTCTTGGAGGAGTTCTTCGGGCCTCAACAATTAGTGGCCTCTGGAACTTCTTTTTCATTAAGCCCTTCTCCTTAACTATCTTTAAAACTCGGTGCACCCGGGCAGACAGGCGTTCAGGCTCTCTTATCTTCTGAGGGGTTGGAACTTCAGGTTGATGTTCCTAGAAGGATTACTTAAGCTCACCAGATGAGCTATTTCTCTTTATCCACTTCAGGTTAGAAAACTTGTTCTGAGTGGGAATATTAATTTCTGGTTTTGATGCTGACAGATTGGAGGGATGAACTAGTACTGTTAGTTGCTGAGCATGTAGCTCTGCATTTCTCTTCCTTTTTTTTCCTTCTGTTGAGCTTTCCTCCAGATGAGGAAGCTTCAGCATCATGCCTCCCAGGTGCTACAGGCTCTCTGGGCAGGGCGGTAATGTTTGCAATCACCACAGAGATCTTTCTTCCAGTGACAACCCTTTTTGCAGTAAGGGTCTCAGGTTGGGATAGTCTTTCAAATACAGAAGTTCTTCCTTGGGCAGCACCTCTAGCAGTAGTCCTTTCAGAGTGGGACCTTCCAAAAGGTTGTTCAGAGTTGATGCCGTACACAGGGACGGCTGCAGCACTTATAGTAGCTGTTGAGAATTCGAGCCCACTAAAGTGGATGGTGGCTCCAGTACTTCCAGTTTCAATCACAGAGTTTGCCAGCTGGATCCTAGCTCCTCATCCCAGTTGGATGGTCATCGGTGTGTCCTGCATTTCCATCCTTCACAAATGAAAGGAAAGGATTAGTGATCAGAATTAATACATCATCACCCCATATTTTCATAAAACAAAAATAACGCAGGACAAATGATAGCAGGAAAATTAGCATGGAATTGAAAACCCTGCTAAACGAATTTTCATTGATCTTATTTAAAAGATTCATTTTCAGAAAATTTAAAATTTGATTTGCTTGCTACTATAGCCTTTTAAGTGACTAGCCAGAGATGGAAAGAGAAACCATTCCCTAGCGGAGTCGCCAGAAATCTATGGGCGACTCCGATTGTTGGCTTTTAGCTCTATCAGAACCTTTCAATGATGGATTTTTGGACATAAGGACCAAATGTCACATCCTGATGTTCACCGTACATAGCTCAATATCATCATCATTTTTTTTACTGCTACTATAGCATTTAGACAACTAGCTAAAGATGGAAAGAGAAACCAATCCCCAGTGGAGTCGCCAGAAATCTGTGGGCTCCGAAAATTCGGCCCCGGCCTCCCCGCCGCGATTTCTTCTTTTCTATTTGGCGAGGGGAGTTTTAACGGACTAAGTTCCGGGGTAAATTTTGGAAGGCATATGAGTTTGTAGATAAGACACTACCCAGAGATTTTGCCCTCATTTTGAGAGGACTTTATGATCTGAGTTCTGGTTTCCTATAGGCACAAGCCCCTATAGTTAATTACCCCTCCCGATTACGAGAGAGAACTTTTGATTAAGGCTAGTCGTCGATCAGATACGTAGAATATACGTGGTATCTGGCATATAGTAGCAGCATAAATTTGAGATTTGAAAATTGGAAATGGGTTTAGAATTTGGGAGATTTTAGATGTTTGGAATTTGGGTCAGGAGATTTGATAAATTTGATATTTAAAACTGGAATTTTCACCATCTGGAACTTAAAGCAGATGGTGGGGGAATGGATGATAGACCCGATCAAGATCCTATAGTTCCGTTGTCCCGGGCCATCGTGGTCCCTGGTCTGCTTAGTCAGAGGAGGTAGTTGACCCAACCTGACAGAAGGATCCTTGTCGGCAGCCATGGGTTGCTACGTCTAAGGGGACCTTGTAGACCGGGGTTGGATGTTTGTCTAAGGGGAAAAATTTAAATCCACCTTAGCAAACAGAGGGATTTTTTCCCTATCGATCATATCCTATTGATTCATATCTCAAAGATTTGATGCCAGTAAGGAACGTATTGGCTCTGTCCATAACCGGTATTTCGTGGTGCCATTTGGTGGCAAAACCACGCGGTTCAGAGGGCCCCGGGTCATTATAACTGTTTATCCTGCGGTGCCATTTGGCGGCTAAACACCTGTTAGAGGACACGTACCACGTCCTTACTGACAGGATATTATTTTGAGAATGGATCCGAGTGATATTTTCGACTAGGCATTTGGCTCTTTGTGAGTTAGAGTTTATTTGAATTTGTCCACCCCGGCAGACTGTTGCGGAGGGTGGATGGATTTTACTTTAAGTGATTGATGAATTTATTTCAAATTTAAATATCTTGGAATTTGGGCTTTTTGTGGAGTTTTGGATTTTGGGGATTTTTTTATTTTTGTGGATATTTGGGTGGAGCTTTGGAATACTTGGAATTTTTGGAATTTTGGGTGGAGCTTTGGAATATTTGAAATAAAACTTTTGATACTTAGGAGATATTTGAAAATATTTGGGGAACCCCTCCGGTTGAGATCTGCATTCAACACGGCCATCATCGGGGTGACCTTGAGGTCACTTGAAAAATATTTGGATTTTGTAGAGGTTTGAGGGCTTTTTTGAAATATATTGTGGACCCCTCAGGTTGAGATAAGCAATCAACACGGCCATCGTTGGGGTGTTTGGGGTCATTTCCTCTTTAGTTGATTGAATCTTGTCAACTCGACCAAACTGTTGCTCGAGGATCGGGTTTCTTATAGGCTTTGTGCCTTAATTTGTGAATTTTCTTGATTTCAGGCCTTGAATACCGAATATGAATGTATTGGAACAAATACATCGGTCCCCATAACCGTGTATCTATTTGATAGTTCGAACCTTGTCGACTCCTATTAATCCGTATAAAAGAATCGGGTTCTATAGGCTTCATGCCTTTGTTCATGAACTTTCTTTGTTGAAGTCCTTAAAGGCCAAATATGAATGTTGTAGACGCCTTCTGTCTGCTTGTATCAGTGTTGCAGATCCGATGGCGTAACATTTGTAGATTACGGACGCCTTCTGTCTGCTTGTATCAGTGTTGCAGATCCGGTGGCGTTCTGGTTTGGATATTGACTCCCCCCTTTCTCATTCACCGGGGAAGAAATTCTTTTGGACTTTGTGTTGAGTCTAGTAATTAGGTTGTTAAGCCTAAGTAAATGTCCCACGGCTACGAAGATGGGGGTGAATTGGTAGTTTTAAAAATTTTAAACCCTCTTAATGATAAAGTTGAACCGAAATAAAATTTTCTTTTAAAGTTTGTAGAAAAATGTTTTTCAACCACAGAGTTGTTAAAACTGAAATTTAAAGTGCGGAAACGTAAAAGCAATAAAGTAAATGACACCAGATTTATAGTGGTTCGGTCTATAACCAGACCTACATCCACTCCTCAGAGGCACCCTCTGAGTATTGCACTAATACCACAAAGTGACTCTCCTTAAGCACCCACAGCAAGGCGGAGAAGCCTTTACAACACACTCTTTTCACCACTACCCGGAGCGGTAGAGAACCGTCGTCCTTTTACACAATCCACAGTGCTGGCAGAGAACCGTCGTCCTTTTACACTCTCCTAGTGTGGGCAGAGAACCCTACGGCTGTTCACACTCTCCAAGTGTAGGCAGAGAACCTTCGTCCTTTTACACTCTCCTAGTGTGGGCAGAGAACCCTTCGACTGTTTACACTCTCCAAGTGTCGGCAGAGAACCGGATCTCCTTGACTGATCTTCTCACAAGAATCTAGAAGGAAGAGGGAAAAAAGTGAAGAAATCTAATTTTACAAGTAGAGACTCTTACCTTAGTAATCCAAGTGAAGCCTTCTCGCTCCAGTGGTAGGAATCCTCCTTTGAATGCTCTCTTCCACTCTCTCCTTGGCTATTCTCTCAAGAGGCACGAAGATCAAATGACAAAAAGATTGGGTGACAGTCTAACTTGGACTATTTATACAAAAGACAAGAAAAACCGCCCAAAAACTGCAAGTTTCCAATTCTATACGTAATGGATCGTCCTGTACGATCCTGGATCGTCCTGGACGATTTTACTGAAACGATCTGAAACGACCCAATTTGTATATGTGTACGAAATGACTTCGTACACCTGATCGTCCTGTACGAACTAGGTTCGTCCAGTACGAACGGTTATTACAAGGTCGGTTCTAGAAACTGCTGAAAACTGTTCTAAGTCGGTTAATCGTTTGGACGAAAATATGTTCGTCTGGACGAAAATTTTCAAGAGAGCCGATCGTCCTGGACGATTATTTATTTCGTCTGGACGAAAATTTTCCAGAGGACCAATCGCCACGGACGATAATTTGTTTTCGTCTGGACGAAAAATTTCCAGAGACCCAATCGTCCTGGACGATATTTAATTTCATCTGTACGAAAATTTTCCAGAGGATCGGTCGCCTCGTACGATAACAAAATTCGTCTGGACGAAAATTTTACAGAGAACCCATCGTCCGGGACGATAATAAAATTCGTCTTGGACGAATAGGACTTAGAAAAATTTTTCGAGCAAGTTCCTATTCGTTCCAAGTGCTCTATAGGAGATAACTGACAGATCGTCCAGTACGATAAATATCGTCCTGTACAATCAGTATAAAATTTTATGATCTTCTTATTTGTGTGTGTGAGATATTTATTCACTCAATTACAATCACTCCCTTTCAAAATTAATTCAAAGAAAAATGCAAACTTCAAATAAACAAAATATCTCATGTTGAATTTGATTTGAAGTTATCGTAGTCTGGAGTCTGATTTTCCTGAAAATGTTAGTACACACAAGAGCAAATGCAAATCTTCTAAAATTGTTAGGAGATAACTACACATTTGAACAATAATGTTTGGAATCATCAAAACTACATAAGTTGCAAATATATAAATCATTCAAATAGCAACTATTCTAACAATCTCCCCCTTTTTGATCATGGCAAAACAATTATTGTTTGTATGGTTTCAAGTTTAAACAATTCTCCTATCTCCTAAACTCCCCCCTGAATTGATGAGTACATTAAAATAAGGAGGCATAAAGAACAATATTTTTATTTTTCAAAAAATTTAACACAAACAACTACAAAGAAAAAACTTGCAAACAGAATCAATCAAAAATAGAAAACACAAAACACAACAGAAAATACAATAATTTCTCCCCCTTTTTGACAGCAACAAAAAGTGAAGAAGAAATAGACAAGAGATGTAAGTAATTATATAAAATTCATTTTTAAAATTTAATCTAAATTGTGATTGACATAGGATATGTAATTTTAAACTAAATATATTAGGTCAATCATAGAAATTCATAAAATTTAAGAAATGATATAACATTGTAAGTAAGAAGAATTTATCAAAGACATGATTCAATTTAGACATTTGACTATAGAAAATCATTACAAGAGAGATGTATAAAAATTCTATATTTCAAAGTTCAATAGAATATAAATGAACATAAGATCAATTTGAATTAAGAGATTGAACGAATTTAGAAAGAAGAGAATTACCTCATCTGGCGCTTTGCGCATCTTTTTCAAAATTTTGGGGCACATTTTTGTGCATTTTTTCTTGGTTGGGCTTATTTTGTGCCTCTTTTTCACTTTGCAAATTTTTGCGAATTCCTTTTGATTTTTGTACATTTGTACAATGTTCAAGAGTAATTGAGACCAATTCTTTCCAAAATCTATGATCTAAAATTTCAAATATTTCTTAGTGCATAAATATCACTTGAGCATAGAAATACAAAATAAGAAAACATCTAAATTGCAATAGTAATATTAATTTTTATGTAGTCTAAATGAATAGACATGAATTTAAAAGTTCTAATTACAACAAGTTATATACAACTTATAAATTAAGAAAGTCTAAATTTTCTAATATAGATAATCTCAAATTACAATCGAATTTAAGCACTATGTAGATTAAATAATACTAATGAAATTCATAAACATTAACCACATTTCAAAACAAATCTAATAAAAACAAACTTTCATTGATATTAAATAAACGGATTACAAAAAAAAAACATTGAACTTAAAAAGAAAAAAAACAACATAAAAACAAACACTTAACAATAAAACAGACAAGATAAAAACAAAAAAAATACAACAGACACACATAAAAACATTTCTACTGTTCTGGAGGAGGAGGAGGAGGAGGAATGCCGCCAAAGAGGTTGAAGTAGGAGGCCATCAACATTACATTGGTATTAATTTCATGAACTTCATCTTTAATATTACCAATGTCTTGTTGCTGCTGCGTGAGTTGAGCATCAAATTGATCAAACCTTTGATCAATGTGAGTCTCTAATCTATCAAATCTCTCAATCAGATTCTGGTAATCTGATTGAGAAGCAGAAGCTTGCACTCCTTCTTCTTCTTCCTCTTCTGAAGCACTGCCATGTGCTTTTTCTTTTTCTTTTTCCTCCTTGAAGAGCAATCTGAATGATGCATCGTTATAGTAAACTGGCTCTTCATATTCTTCATCAGGATGCACTATGTTGTACTTCTTTTCTAAAATATAAATAATTAAGTATCCTAATGAAATGTTCTTCTTTCTCTTCTGATCTGCATGTCCTATTTCTGAAAGCCCATAGATATGGTCTATGATGAGTTGGGCTTCTTCAATAGGATGTCTTTCCATGATTAAAAAGGTTAGAACAGAAAGGAGAGGAGTAATGTTAATCCTATCACCAGCTTTAGGAATAATTGAGGATCTAAGGATATGCTGGATGATTCGGGCATCTTGGGTCATACCGGAGACTTTAGCAACATGATAGGTTATGCCTATTTCTCTAATCACCCTATTGATTTGAAACCATTTGAAGGAGGTTTCTGACATTAGGGTGTGGGCTCTATATCCCTCAGTTCTTAAGTTTAAAAATGCACCAAGGT
Source organism: Dendrobium huoshanense (assembly GCA_016618105.1). Lineage (NCBI taxonomy): Eukaryota > Viridiplantae > Streptophyta > Magnoliopsida > Asparagales > Orchidaceae > Dendrobium > Dendrobium huoshanense. Next base: position 17,068,403 of record CM028355.1, read on the forward strand.
CGTGCTTGGTGATCTTAACTTTTTGCTTAAAAATATAAGAACTAATGGTGGAGTGATCAGAATTGAAACTCATGTTAGCTAGAAAGTAATGGTAGGTTTGCTTATTGTAGAAGTGGGCGAGAGAAAGAATGAACTAATATTGGGTTGAGGCGAAGAGGTGCAATATCCGAAATTTCAACTCAGTTTGAATAAGAATGCGAAAGGGAGTGATCTTTGCGAATGCAAAACGAGGAAAAGATTCCTCATTCGCCTTAGAGAGAAAGTTATCTGGGGCATTCCTATTTGGTTTCTTCACCAACACCTTTTGTCTTTTGCTAGAGGAGGCCATTGTTGATTTGATGTAGAAAGGGATTGAAAATGAAGTTTGGAAGTGTGATTGTCAAGTTTGAAAGCCTTCATATTTAAAGAAAAACGATACGTTCGTCCTGGACAAAAATATTCGTCCTGGACGAAAAAATTATCGTTCGTCTGGACGAAAAAATTCGTACAGACGATCCAATTCGTCCAAAATGTAACGGCTTTTCGTAATCAACACAACTTACGATGCGTCCCTTCGTATAGGCTTTTTGACTTGACCGATCGTACAGACAAAAAATTTTCGTACAGACGATCAAAAAGTAAATCGTTTTAATGACTCTTGAAAACCGTCCCCTACAATGAACCGACACATGTTCGTCTGGACGAACAAAAATTTCGTACAGACGAAGTTCATATTAAAAACTGTCTTATCCACTCAACCGCTGCATTCAATCGTCCCGACGTTTGAGAGAAAGAAAAAAAAAATTCGTCCTGGACGATCATAGATCGTACAAACGATCTAATTAAAAACTGCTCTCAAAACGGTTAAAATTCGCGCAAACTGTTCCTTCACACATCGTCCCGTACGAAACCAATTTCGTCCTGGACAATTTCCTCCAAAAAATATTTTTATTTTTGAATTTTTTTAAATTAAGAAAATCAACAAAAATATTCAAAAATACATAAAACATAAAACAAAACCATAAATCCAAAAACAATTCATTCAAAACACACAAAAATTTCACAAAATCAAAAACAAAACAAAACAAATATCAATGTTGCAAAGACATTTTGTTTAAGCATTCAAATCAATAACACCAAGCCTTGTTCTTAAAGTACTGAAGGTATCAAAGGCTAAAGGTTTTGTAAAAATGTCTGCAAGTTGATTTTCAGTTGAAACATGTATGAGTTCAATTTCACCTTTGGATACATGATCCCTTATGAAATGATGCCTTATATCAATGTGTTTGGTTCTAGAATGTTGAATAGGATTTTTGGAAATGCAAATAGCACTAGTATTGTCACAATAAATTGGAATAGTGCCTATAGTTAATCCTAAATCAATCAACTGTTGTTTTAACCAAAGTACTTGTGCCACACAACTTCCTAATGCAATGTATTCTGCTTCTGTAGTAGATAGTGCCACTGAATTTTGTTTTCTACTAGACCATGAAACTAATGAATTTCCAATGAATTGACATGTTCCAGAAGTGCTTTTTCTATCCACTCTACAGCCTGCAAAGTCAGAATCTGAGTAACCAATAATTTCAAATGAAGAGCTAAACTTAGGATACCAAATTCCTAAGTTTTGAGTCCCTATTAGATATCTTAAAATCCTTTTCACTGCTGTCAAATGTGATTCTTTTGGATCTGATTGAAATCTAGCACATAAGCAAACACTGAACATAATATCTGATCGGCTAGCAGTCAAGTAAAGTAAAGATCCAATTATCCCTCTAAATTTCTTTTGATCAACAGATTTTCCCTTAAGGTCCTTATCCAACTGAACTGAAGAACTCATTGGTGTACTAACAGGTTTAGCATTGTCCATTTCATATTTTTTGAGAATGTCCTTAATATATTTAGTTTGACTAAGAAAAGTACCTTCCTCAAGTTACTTAATGCTAAATCCTAGAAAGTAATTTAAATCTCTCATTAGACTCATTTCAAATTCACTACTCATTGTTTTAGAAAAATCATCAAAAAGATGTTTATTTGAAGATCCAAAGATGATGTCATCCACATAAATTTGAACAATAAGTATATCCTTTCCAATTTTCCTCAAAAAGAGAGTTGTATCCACACTTCTTTTTTCAAAAGATCTTTCAAGTAGGAAGGTGCTTAACCTCTCATACCAAGCCCTAGGTGCCTGTTTCAATCCATATAATGCCTTTTTTAATTTGAAAACATGATTTGGAAATTTAGAATTTTCAAAACCTGAAGGTTGTTCTACAAAAACATCTTCCTCAATTACCCCATTTAAAAAGGCACTTTTGACATCCATTTGAAACAATTTAAAACCTTTAAAACAGGCAAAGGCTAGTAAAACTCTAATTGCTTCAAGTCTAGCTACAGGGGCAAAACTTTCCTCAAAATCAATTCCTTCAATTTGATTATACCCCTTAGCTACTAATCTAGCCTTATTTTTAATGACTACTCCTGAGTCATTCATTTTATTTTTGAACACCCACTTGGTTCCAACAACACTTTGATCTTTTGGCCTTGTAGTTAGTTCCCAAACTTTATTTCTTACAAATTGATTTAACTCTTCTTGCATGACCAATATCCAAAATTTATCTGAAAGTGCTTGATCAATGTTAGTGGGTTCAATAGTTGAAATAAAGGCTGAATGATTGACTTCCTTGTTTAATCCACGCCTAGTTCTAACACCCTCACATGGTTCACCTATAATCAATTCCTTTGGGTGGTTTTTAGAAAATCTCAAATCTCTAGGCAAAGGGTCTTCTCTTTCTAAATTTTCTTCCACATTTTCTTCCAAATTTAATCTATCAATCTTTTGGGAGTTTTCTTCAATTTCTTCTTCAACAACATTTGGCTCTTCCATGTTTCCATTTTCATCAAAAACAACATGTGTGGTTTCTTCAATGACTAAAGTTCTTTTGTTGAATACTCTATAAGATTTTCTAACACTTGAATATCCAACAAAAATTCCTTCATCTGATTTTGGATCAAATTTTCCTAAGGCAGATTTTCCATTATTATGTATGAACACCTTGCAACCAAATACATGCAAATGAGACAAATTTGGTGTTCTACCTTTTAGCAACTCATAGGGTGTTTTATTCAAATTTGATCTCACATTTACCCTATTCAGAACATAGCATGCAGTGCTAACCGCCTCAGCCCAAAAATATCTAGGAAGCGAGTATTCTGCTAATATTTCTCGGGCGGCTTCTATTAATGTTCTGTTCTTTCTTTCAACTACTCCATTTTGTTGAGGAGTTCTAGGTGCAGAAAAATTGTGATCAATCCCTTTTTCTTTACAGAAATCTTCAAATCTTTCATTTTCAAATTCTCCTCCATGATCACTTTGTATAGAAATTATTTCACATCCTAGTTTTCTTTGTATCCAAATTGAAAAATTTCTGAATTTCTCTAATGATTCACTCTTATGAAAAAGAAATTTAACCCAGGTGAATCTTGAAAAATTATCTACTGTAACAAATCCATATACTTTTCCTCCTAGACTTACAGTGCTTACAGGTCCAAAAAGATCCATGTGAAGAATTTCTAATGGTTTACTGGTCCTAAGATCTTTATTGGACTTAAAAGAGGACTTCACTTATTTTCCTAATTGACATGCATCACATAGATGGTCCTTGGTAAAGTCTAGTTTAGGTATTCCTCTCACCAAATTCTTTTGGGTAATTCTTCTAAGATTTTTCATACTAGAATGACAAAGTCTCTTATGCCAAAGCCATGATTCATCAGAAACAGTTTTCAAACAAAAAGCAGTAGGAGATTGAATACAATTTAAATCTAGCATGTAGACATTGTTCACCCTTTTTCCATTTAAAACAATTTTCCCATTTAGGCTAATTATGTAGCTAGTAGGTAAAAATTTTACATTATAGCCCTTATCACATAGCTGACTTATGCTAAGCAAATTATGTTTTAAGCCTTCAACTAATAAAACATTGTCTATGAAAAAGTTTTTCAAATTTCCAATCATACCTGATCCAACCACTTTCTTTGTGGTATTATCTCCAAGTGTAACCTTGCCTCCACTTCTAGCTTCCAGCGTTATGAATTGAGCAGTATCTCCAGTCATGTGCTTTGAACATCCGCTGTCCAGGTACCATATACTCTCACGAGGTCTTGTGTGAGAGCATTCCTGCAAAATTCTCAAATGTTAGACCTGGGAACCCAAACTAGTTTGGGTTCACCTTTATGAAATTTATAATCAGATGCATGTATGATATATCTAGTTTTATGCATCTTAGTTCTCCACACCAAATTAGGTTTCATCTTTAAAGTGCAGGTGTGAGATATATGTCCCAAAAATCCATAATTGTTACATTTAACATTAGGAAAAATATTCCTATGTTTTCTTTCATATGATTGTCTTCTAAGGGATTTCATGAATTTAGGATAATATTTAGGATTTGTAAAATCTTCAAGTTTAGGGGGGTTCCTATTATCCTCGAGAGCTCTTATAGTGAGTTTGTAAAATGAATTCATATCTTCCAAGATTCGATTGGTATAATTGATTATATATGTCTTGCTCTCAGATTCATCCTTAAATTTCTTAAATTCTTTTTCAAGTTCAGCATAGGATGATTTTAAATTCTCAAAATTTTTATTCAAGTCATCATATTCATCAAGTAGTTTCATGTGGTTGCTATCAAGATTTCGTGTTCCTTATTAAGCTCTTCCAATTCTAAAACTACACTAGCATACATCTTTTTCATTTTCCTATATGCATCATGCATGTGTTCAGAAACTTCAAACAATTCATTATAGGTTAAATCACATACCTCTTCTTGATCTGATTGTTCAGCTTTATCTGCCATCAAGCAAATGTTGGTGACTTCTTCTTCTTTTTCAGTCTCAGATGAGTCTGAAGCTGAGTTCGCCCAAAAAGCCTTTTGAAACTTCTTCTTGCCCTTCTTTACCATTGGTTTCTCCTCTACCTTCTCCTTGCTAGGAGTGGCTTTGAGTTTTGGACAATCAGTCTTTATATGACCTAGTTTCCTGCATTCATAACAAATCACTTCATTAGAAACCTTGCCATTTCTGTTATACTTACCTCTATTCCATTGCTGGCGTCTCTTCTGCTTCCACTTTAAAAAGCTTCTGAATTGTCTAGTCATCAGTGTAATATCGTCTTCATCCTCAGGTTGTGAGTGTTCACTTTCTGACTCTTCCACATTTAGTGCAATATTCTTGTCCTTTCTTGGTTCACCTGCGTCAATCTTTCTTTGACTTACTCCTTGCTCGTAAGCAATGAGTGAACCAAGAAGATTGTCAATGGAATAAATGTTCAGATCTTTAGACTCTGTAATTGCAGTAATTTTAGCATCATATGCAGTAGGTAAACAACGAAGAATCTTATTGACCATTTCAGCATTAGTTAATTCCCTACCAAGTGCATGCAAAGAGGTGATAATTTGAGTGAATCTTGTGTACATGTCAGATATAGATTCATTAGGTTTCATGTGAAATAATTCGTAGTCATGTAACAAGATATTTAGTCTTGATTGCTTAACCTTATTTGTCCATTCATAAGTAATACAAAGTCTATCCCATATGTCTTTTCCGCTTTTACAAGTGGAAACTCGCATTTAGTCTTCAGATTTTAAAGCACAAAAGAAACTATTTAAACATTTTGCATTTAATTGTGCTAAGTCACGTTCTTCTATAGTCAAATCTGCATAGGGTGTTTCTACCCTAATTCCATCAACTAATCTAGTTGGTTTTGAGTAACCTTCCTGGACTAGCATCCACATGCGATAATCAAGTGACTGTAAGAAAGTAGACATGCGTTTTTTCCAAAAATCAAAAGGAATATTGTCAAACAGTGGAGGTCTAGTGATAGAGTAACCCTCAGGTGCGTTTCGGTTTCCAAATATAGCCATCTACGTTAATCAAAAAGTAGTTCAAACTTATGATTTTGAAACTATGCTCTGATACCACTTGTTGAGTCTAGTAATTAGGTTGTTAAGCCTAAGTAAATGTCCCACGGCTACCAAGAGGGGGGTGAATTGGTAGTTTTAAAAATTTTAAACCCTCTTAATGATAAAGTTGAACCGAAATAAAATTTTCTTTTAAAGTTTGTAGAAAAATATTTTTCAACCACAGAGTTGTTAAAACTGAAATTTAAAGTGCGGAAACGTAAAAGCAATAAAGTAAATGACACCAGATTTATAATGGTTCGGTCTATAACCAGACCTACATCCACTCCTCAGAGGCACCCTCTGAGTATTGCACTAATACCACAAAGTGACTCTCCTTTAGCACCCACAGCAAGGCGGAGAAGCCTTTACAACACACTCTTTTCACCACTACCCGGTGCGGCAGAGAACCGTCGTCCTTTTACACAATCCACAGTGCTGGCAGAGAACCGTCGTCCTTTTACACAATCCACAGTGCTGGCAGAGAACCGTCGTCCTTTTACACTCTCCTAGTGTGGGCAGAGAACCCTACGGCTGTTCACACTCTCCAAGTGTAGGCAGAGAACCTTCGTCCTTTTACACTCTCCTAGTGTGGGCAGAAAACCCTTCGGCTGTTTACACTCTCCAAGTGTCGGCAGAGAACCGGATCTCCTTGACTGATCTTCTCATAAGAATCTAGAAGGAAGAGGGAAAAAAGTGAAGAAATCCAATTTCACAAGTAGAGACTCTTACCTTAGTAATCCAAGTGAAGCCTTCTCGCTCCAGTGGTAGGAATCCTCCTTTGAATGCTCTCTTCCACTCTCTCCTTGGCTATTCTCTCAAGAGGCACGAAGATCAAATGACAAAAAGATTGGGTGGCAGTCTAATTTGGACTATTTATACAAAAGACAAGAAAAACCGCCCAAAAACTGCAAGTTTCCAATTCTGTACGTAATGGATCGTCCAATTCTGTACGTAATGGATCGTCCTGTACGATCCTGGATCGTCCTGGACGATTTTACTGAAACGATCTGAAACGACCCAATTTGTATATGTGTACGAAATGACTTCGTACAGTTGATCGTCCTGTACGAACTAGGTTCGTCCAGTATGAACGGTTATTACAAGGTCGGTTCTAGAAACTGCTGAAAACTGTTCTAAGTCGGTTAATCGTTTGGACAAAAATATGTTCGTCTGGATGAAAATTTTCCAGAGAGCCGATCGTCCTGGACGATTATTTATTTCGTCTGGACGAAAATTTTTCAGAGGACCAATCGCCACGGACGATAATTTGTTTTCGTCTGGACGAAAAATTTCCAGAGACCCGATCGTCCTGGACGATATTTAATTTCGTCTGTACGAAAATTTTCCAGAGGACCGGTCGCCTTGTACGATAACAAAATTCGTCTGGACGAAAATTTTACAGAGAACCCATCGTCCGGGACGATAATAAAATTCGTCATGGACGAATAGGACTTAGAAAAATTTTTCGAGCAAGTTCCTATTCGCTCCAAGTGCTCTATAGGAGATAACTGACAGATCGTCCAGTACGATAAATATCGTCCTGTACGATCAGTATAAAATTTTATGATCTCCTTATTTGTGTGTGTGAGATTTTTATTCACTCAATTACAATCACTCCCTTTCAAAATTAATTCAAAGAAAAATGCAAACTTCAAATAAACAAAATATCTCATGTTGAATTTGATTTGAAGTTATCGTAGTCTGGAGTCTGATTTTCCTGAAAATATTAGTACACACAAGAGCAAATGCAAATCTTCTAAAATTGTTAGGAGATAACTACACATTTGAACAATAATGTTTGGAATCATAAAAACTACATAAGTTGCAAAAATATAAATCATTCAAATAGCAACTATTCTAACACTTTGAAGTCCACTGATTATCGCTTTGCTTTGAGAATATCTCCTTTCAAGATCTTTAGTGTAGTAGATTTTTTTCGTACATCGGGTTACTATTGCACTCAAAATATTTGAAGATCTTGATCATCGTTGCCGTAGGTGATATTCGTACTTGTGTCCACAGTGGTTCGTTATGCTTACGATGTACACACTGTTGTTATCCACAAGTGGTTCGTGCTTATTTGGAAGGACCCGTGGTATTTGCTACGATCTCCTAGAGATTTTTGTATGAGAGCCATTGTCACCTTCAATCATATCCACCTTTCATCAATCTCAGGTGGTTTGATGATTGTACTTGTTTGTAGGAAGGGATCCTTGATTGTCAATCTCCAATATTGCCTTCTCAATCAATAGGCACTTATTTGTATTTGAGATCATATTAGCACATACGACAGTCGTATATGAACTTTGCAACTTACTACTGTCGTTTTCCAATATAGTTCATTTGACATTGTAGGGATCGTCGTAGCAGACACTTGTACTTGTGCCCACAGTGGTTTGATATGCTTATGATATGCTCACTGTTGTTACCCACAAGCGACTTGTACGCATTTACGGGAACTCGTTGTAGCCACGACGGGCTCCTGGGAGTACTCGTAGGGGAGTCGTTGCCAATTTTGTCATCTCCACCTTTCACCAATCTTAGGTGGTAGCTTTGACTGGCGTTGAATGTGAGAGGGCGATGATGCTCAAACCAGGCTCAAGTTCAAGTCCTTTTAGGATCAATTTAAATTAGGTTCGTGAGCTTAATGTGCAAGCTCAGTTCTATGTCCTCTGTAGTCTGAGCCTTGTTCAATTTTAGTGCCCTTCACACTTAATTCCTTTGAATTTGAATCCGAATATATGTTCGAATGATTGTTCAAAGTCTCTTTTGAGATCTTTTGAGTTCAATTTTGTATTTAAATGATTTCAATTTGATCCCATTTCGAGTTCATTTCATTTGAATTTGATCTTTAATTTTGTCTTGATTTTATTTGGACTTGTACTTTTAGAATTCGTTTATGTTTTGTTCAGGTCCTCTGCACATGTTCAATCAAGTTCAAAAGTCCACTGCTCTTTCTCATTTTGTCTAAACTTTTTGTTCTTTTGAGTTCAAAACAGGTCCAAGTGTAGTAATATTTCACCCAAAATTTCGGCAGACGGCGTCTCCCCTGTTTAGGGGAAAACTACGAGAAAACTGGGCATTCCCACCACGCATAATAAAGACGTGCATGGTAGGTGCCCTCTTTCGAAGACACCTCGGCCGTGATTTTTCTTCCCACCACGCGCAATAAAGGCGTGCATGGGGTCTTTAACGGTACCTGTTACAAGAAAAGAGCAGTTGCTTTCCCCCCGCCCGGGGGTACTTATGAATCATTCCGGCCGCGCAAAGAATAGGGTACACCAGCTTCACCTGGCCTCGCCGTGTGCGTCGAACCAGTTTCCCTCCTACCACGCTCACTAAAGGCATGCTTAGGTGATTTTCCGGTTTGACACGCATGTCGAGATAGGAGGGCGAGGGTCGCTCGCTTACCTCAACATAGGTGTTGTGCCGGTTGCCCCTCCTACCACGCTCAATAAAGGCGTGCATAAGTAGACTGCCGGCCCGACACGTTAGTCGAGATAAGAGGGCGAGGGTTGCTCGTTTACCTTTCGTAGGTGTCACGCCAGTTGCCCTTCCTACCACGCTAAGAAAAGCATACATAGGTTGACCACTGACTCGCCACGCATAACGAGGTAAGAGAGCGAGAGGGGAGGCGACTGTCCGCCTTTTCGTAGGCGTCGGACCGGGGTCCCATCCCACCACGCGCAATAAAGACGTGTATAGGCGGTTTTCCGGTCTGTCGTACACGTCAAGGACGGAAGCCTGAGTTTAGGGGTTATACCTTCGGGGTCGGTGGACCGACGGTCGTCGATGAAGGCTCGGACGTCGAGGTAAGGGACGGGCACATACAATTCATTATTATTATTTATTATAATTTATATTAATTTTAATAATAATAATTAAATAATTATTATTGATAATTAATTATTAATTAATAATTAACTATAAATAATAAACTAATTATCATTATAATTAATCAATGATTAATTATAATTAATAATTAATTAATAATTATTAATTAATTATAATTAGATAATTAATTATTATAATAATTAAATAAGGATTAAATATAATTAATAATAATTATAATAAAAAAATAATAATGAATTAAAATAGGATTAGCGATTTACGGCTTAAATCCCGTATTTACTAAATCCCTAGGTTCGGTGGATTTATGGGATTCGGCTGAAGAAGCACCCGAAAGGTAGGGCAAATTATTGGGTCAGGTGACCGGAGGCGAAATATAAGTTCGGACAACCAATAAAAATTTGCCGCGTCACCTTGCGCTTTAGTTGCGCTATTTGACTTGCGCTTTAGTTGCGCTTTGGTTGCGTTTTGGTTGCGCTTTAGTTGCGCTTTAGTTGCGCTTTTTGACTTGCGCTTTAGTTGCGCTTTAGTTGCGCTTTGGTTGCGCTTTGGTTGCGCTTTGGTTGCGCTTTAGTTGCGCTTTAGTTGCGCTAATTTTAAAATAATATTTTATTAATATCCGGACCTATCTCTGCATTCGGTCACCTGACCCAATAATTTGCCGAAAGGTAGAGAGTTACCTTCTCCACAAGCGAGCTCCTGTTGTTACCTCGGTATCAAAATGTCGTGACTTCCGATCCAAACTGAAGGGAAGGTCGTCGCGGGAGCGAAGTCGCACAGCCACGGGGAGTCAAAGAAGCACGCAGTAGGAAGAAAGTTATCTCGCAGCCAGCGAGCGCCCGTAGTTGCTTCCGAACAAAATGCCGTAACTTTGATCCGACGGGCAGGGAGAGTCGTCGAAGAGCAAAGTCGAGCAGCCAGGAAGGATCGAAGAAACTCACGGAAGGGAGAAAGTTATCTTCCCAGCCGAGCGAGCTCCCGAGTTGCTTCCGATCGAACGTTGTAACTTCCGATCCAGCTGGGAGGAGAAAGAGCGAGAGAGGGATCGGGAGAGGAGAGTCGACGCGAGAGAGAGCGGGAACTAGCAGAGGCCGAAGGCCTCGTCCATTCGCTCTTTTAATGACGCCAGCGCGCTCTGTGAGCGACGTGGGGGAGAAGATCGTGCACGACGTGACTCGGGCGTGGCTTCGACGTGCAAATGACGTGGGAGCGGCTGAGAGCAGGTAAGGATTTGATTTTTTTAATTTTTTTTTTTTTTTTGTTGGCTGTGCTGGCTTACGGGAAAAGGGTCAACACTTATGAACTCTTTATCATAGTACCTGCATGCTTGCTATATGTTTGATGATCAAAGTAAAAGCTCTCTTATTTTTACTGTTTGTGGATAATAATGCTGCTATGTGGGTAAATTCATCAAAAAAAGAATGATAGAAAATTACCAAATCTGGAACTGAAGTTCTCTAACTTATACATGAAGAATCTAGACAAAGACATGACAAAAGAACTTATTGAGCTGAAGTTCTCTGAGTTTGGAACGGTTTTTAATGTGGCAATTGAAAAGGATGAAGAAGGAAACTCCAAAGGTTTTGGGTTTGTCAACTTTGCAAATCCTGAGAGTGCCAAGAAGGCGGTGGAAGCAATGGATGGACTTCAACTAGGTAAAATTTTTAATTCCTAATATTTTAACCACTACTAATTATCAGGTACAATGAGTTGTCATATAGCATGAATAAATATTACGAACTTTATTATCTGGAATTTTGCTGCTTTAAGGATCCAAGAAGCTGTATGTTGCAAGGGCACAAAAAAAGGCAGAGCGGAAAACAATTCTGTGTCATACGTTTTAGGACAAACGCAATGAACAAATTAAAAAAAAATCGGTAATCCACTTTTATTTAGCTATTAGTGTCTTATTTTAACCCCTCTTATGTTCCATTTACCCCCCTATAATCCTTCTTCAGGCTTCAAATCTATATGTTAAGAACATTGCTGATAATATAGACGACAATGTTTTGTGGGAGCATTTCAGTCAATTCGGTACTATTACTTCAGCCAAAGTTATGCACGATGATAAAGGAATCAGTAAAGGTTTTGGATTTGTTTGTTTCAGCACTGAGGAGGAAGCTTCCAAAGCTTTGAACACTCTTCATGGTGATGCAATGTTATTTTGAAGTTGTTTTTATTATTTTTTGTAATTTTGAAAATAATGAAAAACTATTTTGGATTCATTTAGGACACTTGTTTTATGGTAAACCACTTTATGTTGAAATTGCCCAAAGGAAAGAGGAAAGACAAGCACAATTGTTGCGTCAATATTCTCAGCGAATGGCTTGAGTGACAGGCATAGATGCTAAAGTTGTCCCTACTAGCTATCCTCAAATTTACTATAGCCCTTCTAAGGTTATGAAATATTTTCCTTCTCAACAGTATCTCATGTATAAATCATTTGGGTTGAGATCGGTATGTAAACCAAGTGGATTTGTTCATCCATCTAGACCAGTGCTTAAACGGAATTCGTTTTCTGCTGTAAGTCTCATTATTTTTCTCCTTTAATGATTGTTGAATGGTTTACTGGCATTTGAGATGCAATTGGCTCTTAAGTTCCTCCAATATCTTTTTGTTGGTGTTTCTACTTAGTGGTCTAATATTTTTTCTTTTTTAGTTTTCAAGTACTTGGCAGCAAAGACCAAACGGGCCTCAAATGAATGCAGATTTGCTGCCTCAATCTGGGAAATCTATTCTATCCATTCCTCACTTGTGCCAACTTAACCATTCTTTCAATTCTAATGGACAACAGGTTTGCTTACTAAGCTCCTTTTCTTGCCCTAGCTCGCTACCTTTCCTTTATATGTGAGGTTATAAATTTCTTCTATGTTTGGCTTTCTGACCTCCGTCGTCTGCTTAGTATGGTCGTGCCAACCAAATAAACATGTCGATATTGATTATTGTAATTCCCATCATCTAATGTGCTCTATATGATGTATATTTGTTACATCAAGCCAAGATCTTCTCACAAGGGCCTCATTTGTATGTAATCGACTGCAAATATTAGTGGATTCTGTCAAACTAGGCTAGGCCCCATTATTTTTTTCCTTTTCAAGGTTTTCACGTAAAAGCTCTATTGTCTCTTATGAATGCAACACCATCACTTTTATCTGATTATGTGATGGATCTTCGTACAAGACAAAGATGTTAAACTTTATATTTCTCTACCGTAGCGTTTATTCCAGGACACAACTTATATATATATATATATATATATATATATATATATATATATATATATATATATATATATATATATATATATATATATATATATTACTCAATGTTATGCAGTGCAAATTTGAATAAAAAGATGAGTAGAAAATTGTAGATTTATGCATGAATTTTATTTAATTATTTGTGTAAGAAAATGCAATATAGATAAAGGGGTCGAGAAACATCTTTGAATGAAATAAATCTTGAAAACAATATTTATTTCAACTAATCTAGATTTAAATTTAACTAGACAGTATAAAGGGAGAATTACAGTTTATAAGTTATTGGGTTGCTGTACATGGAAAGATGTGCGTTGATTATTGAGTTGCTGTAAATGCAAAGATGTTGGAAATGGTCTCCCTTAAGTTTTGTTTTATATTTTTATTTATTTTTATTATTTTTGGTTGATTATGCCCAACATCTTGATGAGATTATTAAAACTTATTTGGCATAATCAACATATTCATCTCCCAAATTAACTTTTCAAATTAATACACTTGGATGTTTTGGTAGCTCATATTTATTATGTCTACATGCCCATCTAACTTTTAGGTGATGTTTTAAACCAATGTCCTTCTTTTAAAGACTTTTATTTACAATTTATTTTTGATTTGCCTAATGCTTTGTCAGATTGTAATTTTCACTGTATTCTGTACATAGCGAAGTGTTTTTTTCTTGGCTTGCATGCTAATGGTTGGAAACTTTAAGCAAAGTTCAGTGCTTCCACCATAGTAGGTGCTGTCTTAAGAAAATTCCTTTATTAAAGAAAGGATGGTAGTACTGAAGGATCATTACTCTTAGCACATCATACTTGCCTGAAAGTTATAACTATTTAAGGCTCATTTGGGACTGCTTTCTTATTACTTTTCTTTAAGCAACTTTTAAGTATAAAAATTAAAATTTGTGTACTAAAAAGTTGCTTTAAGAAGCATTAAGAAAGCCGTCCCAAACAAAGTCTTAATCTTTTTGTTAAACTCTATTCTCTTTCTTTGTATTGATTTCCTGTGGACTATAATTTGAGCATTTTGTTGCTATTGTGGATTCCGGTTTCCTGCTAGCCAGCAGGAAGTCCCAACTTTCAGGAGTCAATTTCAAATGGTTATAATTGTTAGCGCACCTAATAGCTTCACTTCCTTATCAGATCAGTCGGCTAAGCTATCCACTAATACCTAAAATCTCCGCCACTACTCTCTGTACAGAAAATCACTCACCGTTGATTTACTGTACCTACTTTGATCTACATTGATCTCTGCCGTTGATCTCTAACGGTCACTATCATCTTCTTTATTTAAAACTGAGTACTGTAGCTACGAGCAACACTAGAAATGAATTATGGATCTCACAGTGATACTTGTCTCTTCAATCTTCTCTAGTTCTCTTTGCTTTGTCTAATGTTTTCTGCAGGTTTATCAAAGCTTGAGCTTCATCTTCTTTATGGTATCAGAGCCACCCATGGACTCATCTTCTTCGTCGTTGTCTCCTTCGCCAGCGTCAAGCTCAACAGATAAGAGCAAAGAACCTGAAATTCCTGCTCAGCTAAAATTTCTTATGAGTAATGTTAAATCTGTGATCAGCACTCAGCTCTCCGCTGAAAATCATCCCATTTGGAAGTCACAGATACTCAAACTGTTTTCAGCAAACGGTTTTGAGGGATTCCTTACTGGAACTAATGTCAAACCGCAAAAGCAGTTGCTTGCAACTGATGGAACTGTAAGCTTAAACCCTCTTTATCAAACTTGGATGCTTGTTGATCAGAATTTGGCTGTAGCTCTGTATTCCACCATTAGCCAGTCACTTTTACCTTATGTTTTAAACCTTGAAACAAGTCATGAAATATGGCTTACGATTGAGAAACGACTACAGTCAACAAATAGATCTCGTCAACTTCAGTTGAAGAGTGAGCTTCATCATGTGCAAAAAGGAGAAAAATCGATGGTACAGTATTTGTCGGAGATTAAGCAAAAGGTTGATGCTATTACGGCTGCTGGCTCGACGATTGATCCTCAAGACATCCTGCTGTATACGCTTAATGGACTCCCTGTGTCTTACAATGGGTTCAAGACAGCTATACGTACTCAACTGCAGCCCATCAGTCTTGATGATTTTTATTCCTTGTTAATCAGTGAAGAACTCAGTATTTTATCTGAACTTACTGTTGAAACCATGAGCACATCAGATGATACGGCCTTAAATTCTACCATGTTTCGTGGCCGATCTCGTGGTCGGCAGAGCTTCAACAATCGTGGTAGATCCATCTCTCAGCAGACCAGAGGTGGCAGATCCTCTACTCAATACAATCGTGGTGGTCGTCGTCCTCGTACTACAATACAATGCCAAATATGCAGCAAACCAGGGCATGCTGCTTATCAGTGCTGGTATCGCACTGACCTCTCTGTTCAGCCGAACCAGCAAACTTACATTGCCTCTGACATGTCTCAAAATGAAGATTGGTTCCTTGATTCAGGAGCTACATCTCATTTAACTTCAAATATTCAGCAGTTGCAGTCTCCTCAAACCTATACTGGTTCATCTCACGTTCAGGTCGGAAACGGTAAACTGCTACCTATTGCTAACTCTGGACAGGGAATCCTACCCACTCCGATGCGTAAGTTTCTTCTTCGACGTCTTCTTCATGTGCCAACTCTTTCTCATAATCTTATATCTGTAAATCGTCTTATCAATGATAACTCTTGTTCCGTTCTTTTTGATTCTAACGGATTTACAATAAAGGATTCTCGGACCAACCGGACTCTCCTCCAAGGTCCCAGTCATCGCGGTCTTTACCCCATTAAATCCTCCTCCAGCTTGCTGTCTTCCGTCTCCTCCACTGATCAAGCTCTCTACACTACCACCGTTAATGCAACTCAATGGCATCAGCGCTTGGGTCATCCGGCCATCTCTACTCAGCGTCTTCTATCTACTGTTCTTCCTACAAGCACTTTATCTACTACTAGTTTTCATTGCTCTGCCTGCGTGCGAGCTAAATCGCATCGTTTGTCTTTTACTTTATCTAGTCCAAAAACTACAAAATGTTTGCAATTAATCCATAGTGATATTTGGGGACCATCTCCAGTTGTTTCTTTGAATGGCTACAAATATTATTTGCTCTTTGTTGATGATTATACAAGATTCTCATGGGTTTATCCGCTTCGAACTAAGTCTGAGACGTTTAATATTTTTGTCAAATTCAAATCTATGGCAGAAAATCAATTTCACAACTCCATTAAATGTCTTCGAACGGATGGTGGTGGAGAATATATAAATCACTCATTTAAAAAGTTTTTAAATCAGTGTGGCATTGTTCATCAAGTAACATGCCCCTATACCCCACAGCAGAATGGTGTTGCCGAGCGCAAACACCGGCACCTCCTTGATACATTGCGTGCCCTGCTTTTCCAATCATCTCTGCCTCATGTCTTCTGGCCGGAAGCCCTTCTTACTGCAGCTCACACTATAAATAGATTGCCATCTCTCAATACTAAAAATACATCTCCTTATGAACTTCTTCATCTTCAAAAACCAGACTACACACACTTTCGTGTCTTCGGATGTTTGTGTTATCCTTGGATTCCCACTTCTCTTCATCACAAATTCATGCCCCGGGCTGCACCCTGTATATTTCTGGGATATGCTGAGCCTACTAAAGGCTATAAGTGTTTTCATACGACTACTGGTCGTCTTCATCTTTCCCGGCACGTCAAATTCTTTGAATTCATATTTCCTTATCAAAAATCTGTCATACCTAGTAATTCTGAAACTCCTTCAATTAATATACCTCCGTCTCTTCTCATACCTACCCAATTATCATCTCCTCTTACTGTAAGTAATCCTACTCCTACATATATTCAACCAGCATCTAGTTCGATGCCGACCCCTTCTCCAGCTCAATCTTCAGCCTCCACCTCAATTCCTTCACCATCCCTTCAGCTACCGGTTTCTCAACCTGTTCAGCCTAAGCATTCTATGGTTACCAGATTCCAAACGGGACATCTTCAGCCAAAGAAGATTTTTGATCTTCACACTGCTATTATTCCGACACAGCCAACATCTTATTCTCAGGCTGTCAAATATGAACCATGGAGACGGGCAATGTCGTCCGAATTTGATGCTCTGCAAACTCAAGGCACTTGGACATTTGTACCTCCCTCACCTGCGTACAATGTCCTTGGCTGTAAATGGCTCTATCGTACCAAATTTAACTCTGATGGCTCAGTAGCTCGGTACAAGGCTAGGCTTGTGGCACAAGGCTTTAATCAGGAATTTGGTCTTGATTACTTTGATACATTCAGCCCCGTAGCTAAGTTTCCAACAATTCGAATCCTGTTTGTTATTGCAGTTACAAATTCGTGGCCCATACTTCAGTTAGATGTATCAAATGCATTCCTTAATGGAATTCTACTGGAGACTGTCTATATGAAACAGCCGCAGGGGTTTATTGATAATCAACTCCCTACATATGTCTGCTGCTTAAAGAAAGCCTTGTATGGTCTTAAACAGGCCCCGCGAAAATGGTTTGATACTTTTACCAAATTTCTTTTGGAATTTGGTTTTAAACAGAGCCTAGCTGATCCTTCTCTCTTTATTTACACTAAAGACATCTCACGTCTCTATCTACTTATCTATGTGGATGATATACTACTTACTGGAAATGACTCTTCCATCACGTCTACATTGGTTCAACACCTGCAGCGGAAGTTTAAGCTCAGCAACCTTGCTCCCGTATCCAAGTTTCTTGGTATTCAGGTACATAAAAACCTGTCTGGTCTGCATCTGTCGCAAACAGCATATGCTATGAGCTTATTGGAGCGTTCTGGCATGCAAAATTGTAAGCCCGTTCAGTCTCCCCTTCCTACTAAGCTACCGCCTGTTACAGCAACGTCTCCGCTTTATTCAGATCCTGAACAATACAGGCGGCTTGTTGGTGCTCTTCAGTATCTCACTATTACGCGACCTGATATCTCTTTTTCTGTTAATCTACTATGTCAACAAATGCATCAACCCTATGACATTCATTTTCAATTACTAAAGCGTGTTCTTCGCTATATTCGTGGAACGTTATTGCTCGGTCTTCCTATTACTTCTTCCTCGCTCAAGCTACATGCCTACTCTGACTCTGATTGGGCTACTGATCCGGCGACTCGCCGCTCCATCTCTGGTCATTGTGCCTTTCTTGGTCACACACTCATTTCCTGGTGTGTTAAAAAGCAGACGACTGTTGCTCGTTCTTCGACAGAAGCTGAATATCGCTCCTTGGCTCTTGCTGCTGCAGAGGTTCTTTGGCTGCGTCAGCTTCTTCGGGACTTCTCTATTCCTACAACTCAGCCAGCTGAACTCTACTGTGACAATAGTTCTGCGCTGGCTCTTGCTCAAAATCCTGTATTCCACTCACGAACAAAGCATATTGATATTGATTTTCACTTTATTCGTGATTGCATTGCTCAGGGAAACCTCACAGTACATCATCTTGCATCAGAAGATCAACCTGCGGACTTTTTTACTAAAGCTCTGTCCATAGGCCGGTTTCAAACACTGCGATCCAAGTTAACACTCTGTGAACAGAGCGTTACCTTGAGGGGGGGTGTTAGCGCACCTAATAGCTTCACTTCCTTATCAGATCAGTCGGCTAAGCTATCCACTAATACCTGAAATCTCCGCCACTACTCTCTGTACAGAAAATCACTCACCGTTGATTTACTGTACCTACTTTGATCTACATTGATCTCTGCCGTTGATCTCTAACGGTCACTATCATCTTCTTTATTTAAAACTGAGTACTGTAGCTACGAGCAACACAGAGAAATGAATTATGGATCTCACAGTGATACTTGTCTCTTCAATCTTCTCTAGTTCTCTTTGCTTTGTCTAATGTTTTCTGCAGGTTTATCAAAGCTTGAGCTTCATCTTCTTCAATAATCACCATCTTTCTTGGCACATTTGTACTTTAGAAAGTTGTTTTATTTATGGAGTGATTGCATGAATCTATGCTATTTATGATCATGGGATATTTCTTGTTCAGTTACATTTTGGATTGCGATAATGAACCAAAGGTCAAATTTACAGTTTCATACTTTCATGTTATTTACACGCGTATTACTTTTTTTTTTTTTTTTGTAATTTATGCTTGCGCAAGGTGAACCGAGCTTTGCCAGCAACAAACTTGATGTTTAGTTCGTCAAAATGAATTGAACTTTACCCGCAACTTGGTTGATTTTTTTTGTCATTCTGTATTCTTTTTGAAGATGAATATAATTAGCTTTCTTTACAGACAAATAATGTACTACGAAAGACAGCGAGATATGAATAATTTAATACCGGCTCTTCCTGCTTCTTCCAACTCCAATGGGATGGAGATGCTCAATAGGATGCTCGCTACGACTCCACCCCAGCAACACCACTTCCCGTTGGTTCAATAACTCAAGGTCATTCTTTGAGCTTTTCCAATTTAATTAGTTATTGAAGAAACCATAAAAAAATAAGAACTATCTGAAATCTGTTTCCTCCTGATCATTTACATGTATATTGATTTTGTGCCCCAGGAGGATTTGGCGGCTTAAATTACTGGAATTTTTCCCCATAAACATTACTGGAATGTTGCTACAGATAGATAACTCGGAATTACTGCGGTTGCTGGAGTCACCTGAAGCGCTTGCAAAAAAAGCTGCCATGGTGCTATTAATTCTAACAATTTTTATCTGCTGAAATTGCGGTCAATTTATTGATAATAATTATTAATAAAAGATTTTGATGACGCAATTAATAATAGATAATAAATTATATGAAAGTATTCTGATATTAATGAGGATGGGCTAAAAAAGTATTAACTTTATATTAAAATTAGTATTATATATAAAATATTTTAAATATTTTTATTATGGTAATCTAATAATTTTGATCAGAGTTATTCTGATACAATTTATATTAACAAAGTCTAGTATAAAATTTTTAATAATACTTTGCATTTTATGGCTTATGATTGATTTTCCCTTAAGTTAATTTTTCTGGGACTCTTCTCAATTTCCTGTTTTTGAAAACTTTTTCCGTCGGATGTAAACTGCTCTGTGTTGTAATATTGGACTACTGCTCTGCTATTTTTATACTCCAACGTTTTATTGAATTTATACATGGTGGTGTTTAATTAAGTACTGTTGTATTGCATTGCTTAAAATTGTTTGCACATGCTTATGGTAAACCTGTACCGCTAAGCTGCAGAATAAAATTAGGTCACTTGATCATGGCCAAATCTGTTCTTTTCTCTATCCTGAAGTAGTTGCTATAGTAATATCTAACGAGTTATATGCTCAATGGAATGAATAATTTATTATATGGTTCAAAAATACAATAATGGGGAAAAATATGCACGATCTTTTTGTTAGCAAGAATACTTTTATTTATAGACATAGCTAATTTAGTGCAGTTATACTTATGTCAAGAGATGCTTTGATAATTAAATAATTTAAGCACTCAAATATAAACAATAAGCATGAATATAAGAAATTGAAATAAGTTTATCTGAAGTCAAATAATTTGTTATGCTAAGCCAGTTAGATGCTGGTATCAAACTACTTGGCATTTTTTTTTATTTATACTCTCATTCTTATTTATTATAGTTTTTTTATTGTCACTTAATTATGGACTCACTAACATTTAATACTATTGATAAGGGTTGGAGTTACCTCCAATATAATAGCTATCAATTGCATCTCGTTAATAATTGGATAACTCCAATATGATAGTCATCAGAAGCCGGGAACATGTGTTAGTTAAAAAATTTTATGTTCATGCTATTATCAATTTGTATCAATTCTGTATTGAAGGCATAAATGTGCAGCAGATAAACTAGCTAGTTTAAATTCTTGAAAATGCAAAGTAGCACATAGAACTTGTACTAAATGAAAATAATGTGTACTTAGTTTTAACAAATGGATATGAATAATGCATTAAGCTTATCGATTCCATCAGATATTACTAACATGTTTAAAATGTAGAAATTTTTTGATATTATGCCCATAATAATAATTCAATGTAATCATTGAAATTAATTAGCATTAGAAGTATAAATAGTTTGCCCCATATATTATAAATTGAGTATTTCACCGCAAATCCTCGATTCCCCAAAAAAATAGAATTTCTTACTTTTATTGCCTCAAAATTTTAATCTTTAACAAATAAATTGGTAAAAATATTTAATATTAAAATTTATATTAATTCATAATTAAAAAAATTAACCTCAAAATAATAATTTATCTCCAAAAATTTCTTGTTATGGGCTATAAAAATTCTTACTTAGCTCTTCTATGAGTGTTTTTAGGTCATGTATGTATATGCTTATGTAGGTTATTTACAAGTGCCTAATAAATATAAATGGATGAACTTATACTTAGTAGGTTCTAGTAATTATAGCTTAGTTGAAACGATCACCTCGACTTCACAAGCATTCACTAGTTAGGGAATGTGTCTCGATGGTGTCAAATAAATAAAAAAAGGGCCCTTAATATGAAGTGCAAAGAACTAGTATTGATCCATCAAAGGCTTTTTTAGTTAGCATGAGATAGATTCTAGCTTTTAAGTATTCGAGCTTTAAAAATTTAAGGCAATTTTTGGAGGCGTTTTAGAGGGGTTTTGTGGGACTAAAGACATCCGACCATCTCCTTAGATTGAGAACATCATGCATGGAGGCAATAGAGACCTTTTAGTTGCTGTTGCATTAATAGAGCAATGAGGTGTCTATTTCTTTATTTACATGAGGGAGATTTATATTTCTCTTGTTTTCTTTCTTTGTGGTTTTCTTCCAATAATTCATCATTTGGGTGAGTAGAGATGAGGAATTTATAGATGAGAGGGTGAGATAGGCTCTATTAAATAAATCTTGTAGCCCACCACCCACACACACGAGACAAACTACCATCAATGCTTTAACATAGCTATAGTTTAAGAGCATCTCAGAAATTTAAAAGGTCTACTCCTCTTGATTCAGTTAGCTTTATGCTCGTCATTATTATAACATAGAGAAGTGCCTTTCACTTCTTGTAGTTAGAGAATAATATTTACAAACTCATTGGCATACCTACTAGACTCAGCTCGTTGACTCATTGGCTTGGTATGTTGCAACCCATGACCCCGAGTTTGAGATTTTGATGATGACAAATAATGTCGTTTGAATTATCTATTCATTGAATACTATTTTATTTGCTATTGTCCGTGAGTACTAACATTTCAAGAAGATCAAAAGCAACTCAGGACGACAGGAAGAATCAAGAATGGGTAGATTAGGAGTATGAGTCTGCAATATATTTTATTGTTTATTTTATTTTTATTTTCTTGAGTCTAGCCACAAAAAGCATAAAAGTCTTAGCAACCATGCACACACACAGGGGGAGAGAATGTTTTTAAATGAAAATTTTAGAATTTTTTTTTCTCTGTAGATCATACTGTACGATGTTATTTCATACCGCACGATCAGAGCTTTGTAGGACGATTCTGTGAATAGATCGTACTGTACGAATATAATCATACTGTACGATATGTTCAAATCCAAAACTCTAGCCGTCGTTTTAACTTAAGTAAGTTATTTTACGCCTCTCGTATTGTATGAACACCTTCGTACTGTACAATTTATTTTAAATACTTACTTAATGTAACCCGTGATTAGTGCAAGAAATCTGGGCTTAATTATGATTTGAACATCGTACTGTACGAACACATTCGTACAATACGATGAACAAAGATGAATTATAATCATCCCGAAGATCGTCCTGGACGATCTCTTGTATTTTGTCTCATCGTACTGTACGATGTCAATCGTACCATACGATGAACAGAGATAATGTTTGATCGTCCAGACTATCGTCCTGTATGAACAGAATTGTTATGGATCGTACCGTACGATTTAATATCATAATGTACGAATGTTTTTGAACTATTCGTACCACTTTGTACCAGGACGAAGTCTGTTTATACATATCGTACTGTACAATTAGAAACCGTACGGTACGATAGTAACGACTGCTTTGAGATTTCAGGGATTTTGGATCCCGTTTTTAGGTGTCAAAATTGTAATAATTTGGGGGTGTGAATCAGAGAGGAGAACGTGGTTAGAGAGGGATTCCGAGGGAGAGAGAGCTCTTGAGAAGTTCTTTAGGGTTTGAGAGAGGAGAAGGTGAGCTTTGTGAGGGAGAAGAAGGTGTGAGGGAGATCACACGGTTGCTCCGAACTTGCTGCATCTTGTTCCTCCTGTGGCCCTAGAAGTATTTATGGGAGGATCTCCAAGGGGAAAGGCTCTTCTACATCCGTGACCTCGAGGTACTCTGCCATCTCTAGGAGGGAGAAAAACAATAAGGTTCTATGCCATCGCCAGGATGGTGAAAACATAATTTGGCACTCCGCCATGCCGGGTTGGTGAAAGGGAGTATTGTAAGGGCTTCTCCGCCTTGTCAAGGGGGGCAAAAGAAGAGCTATTGCTTGTAGTGAAATACCTGAAGCGGCGGACTCCAGGGAGTGGACGTAGGTCATGGTTTGATCGAACCACTATAAAAATCTCGGTGTGCTTTTTCCTTATTGTCTTTTATTATTGCGTGCATTTTATTTTTCAATATTTGCTTGGGAAAATTTGTGAAAAAAAAAAGTTGTTTAAATTTTCATGTTAAAATTTTAAAACATAAAAAAAAAATATTAGAACTCCTGCTTAGGTTTTAACTATTGTCAAAAAGTTTTCACAATTCACCCCCCCTCTTGTCCATCTAATAATTTCAATGGGTATCACAGCTAGTTTTCAAAAATAGTGTTTTAGAAAACCTTGAAAAAACGATCATGTCACATTTTGGTAATCGCAATACTGCGGAGAGTTATTCAATAACCCGTCCACCTCTTTTTGATAACATTCCATTTGATTTCTGGAAAATTAGAATGTCTACTTTTTATAATCTATTGATTACCGCATGTGGATGTTAGTGAATGATGGATATGTTGCACCATTTAAAACTGTTAATGGATTGAAAACTCCTGTACCTTTTAATGAATGGAGCAATAAGGATAGGAATTTAGCCCAACTAAATGCCAAATGTTTAAATTGTTTTTTCTGTGCATTGAAGTCTGAGGATTATATGAGAGTATCTATTTGTGCCACTGGTAAGGAGATTTGGGATAGACTGTGCATTACATACGAATGAACAAATGAAGTAAAACAGTCTAGTCTTAATATTTTACTGCACCATTATGAACTCTTTCGTATGAAACCTAGTGAAACAATATCTAACATGTACACTATGTTCACCCAAATTGTGACATCCTTGCATGCATTAGGTAGAGAGATTTCAAATTCTGAGAAAGTAAATAAAATTCTTAGATGCTTACCTAGTTCCTATGATACAAAGATAACTGCTATCACTGAATATAAAGACTTTAACATTTACTCTATTGATAATCTCCTTGGGTCACTCATTGCATACGAGCAAGGAGTGAGTCAGAGACAAAGTGATGCAGGTGAAATAAAGAAGGAGCGAACGGTGGCATTAAAAGCAAGCAACTCATAAAGTGAAAGCTCTGCAGGGGAGGAAGAGGATGAGATAGCACTGATAACCCGACAGTTCAAAAATTTCCTTAAGATAAAACATAAGCGTCATCAGAACAGCTTGAATAAAGGTAAGAGCTCAAGGTCCAATAAAGTTTCATCTGATACAATTTGTTTTGAGTGCAGGAAGCCAGGTCACCTTTGAGCCGATTGCCCCAATCTAAAGAGCTAACCAGCTAAGGAGAAAGGTGATGATAAAGCCAAATACAAGAAAGGAAAGATGAAGACACAAAAAGCTTTTTGGGCCGACTCTACCTCAGAATCATCAGAAGAAGAAGCAGAGGAGGAGGTAACAAATCTGTGTCTTATGGCTAATGATAACCTTGATCAATCGGATCAAGATGAGGTATGTTAACTTTCATAGAAGAGTTATTACTTATTTCTGAAAATATCCATGACTCGTATAGGAAGTTGAAAAAGATGCATGCTATGCTTAATGTTGAATTTAGTTCTTTACAATCTGAGCAAGCTAACTTGTCTAAAGAAAATTCTGATTTAGATAGAGATCATATGCTACTTCTTGATGAGTATGATGCATTAAATAAGAAGCATATTGAACTAACTGAAGTGCATGAAAACTTGAAAACCACTCATGTTGAACTAGAATAAGCTTTTGATAGACTAGACAAACTTGCATTAGAAGTAGATCATAGTGAGCAGTTGCTATTAATAGAAGTTGATGGATTGATAGCTCAAAATAAAACCTTCAGTGAAAGAATAAAAGAACTAGAAAATGAACTTGCATCACTAACATCAGGCCATCCTAGCAAACCCCCAACACAGCATGTATCACACTACTTTAGGAAGAGGCACTATCACCCACATAGATTAGTAAACCCATTGCCTGGTGTTAGGTGTTCCTCTTGTGGCATGTTAGGTCACATAGCCCGCACATGCACAATTCACCGTAGGACACACTTAGTATGGAGACCTAAACTGCTTCCATCACAGCATAGCATGGATACATCTCATTCATGCAAGCATAAGGTGGAACCCAAACTCACTTGGGTTCCCAAATCTAATCTTTGAATGAAATTGTAGGGGTGCTCTCACAAAATACCTTGTGAGAGCATGTTGTACCTGGATAATGGCTTCTCGTGACACATGACTGGAGATATGAAGAAGTTCATCCTACTGGAGACCAAAACTGGAGGCAAAGTAACGTTGGGAGACAACACTACCAGGAAAGTGATAGGCACAGGTATTGTTGGTAATGCTAAAATTTTTTTAATTGAAAATGTCTTACTAGTTGATGTTTTGAAGAATAACTTATTTAGCATTAGTCAACTGTGTGACAAAGGTTTTGATATTAAATTTCTATCTGATAAATACCTGATTAGTTTAAATGATAAACTAGTTTTAGAAGGAAAATGAATGAACAATGTTTACATGTTAGACCTTGATTGCATTGATAGTTCAAATTCATTTTATTTGAAAATAATAGTTGATGACTCATGGCTATGGCATAGGAGACTATGCTATGCTAGTATGAAAACTCTTAGAAACATCACTCAAAAAAACCTAGTTAGAGGCGTACCTAAGTTAGATTTCCCAAAGGATCATTTATGTGATGCTTGCCAACTAGGAAAACAAGTCAAATCATCTTTTCATTCAATTAGAGATGTGATCATCGCTAGGCCACTAGAAATCCTACACATTGACTTATTTGGACCTGTTAGTACAGCCAGCCTAGGTGGGAAAAATTATGAATTTGTGATTGTAGATGACTTCACTAGATTCACTCGGGTAAGATTCTCAGCACATAAAAATGAGTCTTTTGAGGAATTTAAGATTTTCTCCAAATGGATTCAATGAAAGTTAGGTTGTGAAATCTCAACAATTCATAGCGATCATGGTGGAGAATTTCAAAATGATAGATTTGAATCACTCTGTCAAGAGCTAGGAATAGAACACAATTTCTCAGCCCTTAGAACACCTTAGCAAAATGGTATAGCAGAAAGGAAGAATAGAACCTTGGTAGAAGCCGCTAGGGCAATGTTAGCGGAGTACACCCTTCCTAGATACTTTTGGGCAGAAGCAGTCAACACAGTATGTTATGTTTTAAATAGGGTGAACATTAGATCTAAGATGAACAAAACTCCTTATGAACTCCTTAAGGGTAGGACACAAAACCTTTCACACTTACATGTCTTTGGGTGCAAGTGCTTCATCTTGAATAATGGTAAAAATCCCTTAGGAAAATTTGATCCCAAGTCTGATGAGGGTGTCTTCTTAGGTTATTCATTTGTAGGTAAAGCCTATAGAATTTTTAATAAGAGAATCCTAGTAGTAGAAGAGTCCACCCATGTGGTATTTAATGAATCAAATAAGCCCTCTGAATCTAAAATTGAAGATGATGAAATAGAGGCAATTCAAGGAGTAGAGACTATAACCTTAAGAGAAAGGTAGAACCTCAGGAAGATTTGCCTAGAGAATGGAGATATTCTTCTAGTCATCCTGAATAGTTAATTTTAGGAGACCCTTCAGAAGGTGTAAGAACTAGGCATGGACTTAGGAAGGAGGTTAGTCATTCAGCATTCATCTCTATGATAGAACCTACAAATATAGATCAAGCCTTAGGAGATGAATTTTGGATTCTAGCAATGTAAGAAGAGTTGAACCAATTCATTAGGAATGATGTCTGGGAGTTAGTCAAGAGACCTAAAGAACAAAGTATTGTTGAAACAAAATAGGTCTTCAAGAATAAGGTGAATGATTTAGGAACAATAATAATGAATAAAGCCAGACTAGTAGTTACTTCTGGCTTTATAAGAGTGTTTTTAGCTTTTGCTTGCTTCAAGAACTTTAAGTTATATCAAATGGAAGTAAAGAGTGCATTTCTGAACGGGGTAATTAAGGAAGATGTCTATGTTGAGCAAACCCCCGGATTTGAAATTTCATAATTTCCAAATCATGTATTAAAATTAAAGAAGGCACTTTATGGATTAAAACAAGCACTTAGAGCATGGTACGAAAGACTTAGCTCATC
The DNA here is from genome assembly GCA_016618105.1 of Dendrobium huoshanense. Lineage (NCBI taxonomy): Eukaryota > Viridiplantae > Streptophyta > Magnoliopsida > Asparagales > Orchidaceae > Dendrobium > Dendrobium huoshanense. The sequence goes on from CM028355.1 coordinate 17,096,001, forward strand.
CCTATTGGATAGAGGATTTGAAAAGGGTAGTGTAGATACTACACTCTTTTTACAAAAGGTCAAAGAAGAAATTCTCATTGTTCAGATTTACGTGGATGACATTCTATTTGGATCTTCAGATAAAATGTTATGTGATAAATTTTCAAAAATAATGAGTAATGAGTTTGAAATGAGCATAATGGGAGAACTCAAATACTTTCTTGGTTTTAGTGTAAAACAAATGGATAACAAAAATTTTCTTAGCCAAACAAAGTACATTAAGAATATCTTGAAAAAATATGAAATGGATAATGTTAAAACCATGAACACTCCAATGAGCTCAATAATTCAATTAGATAAAGATCCTAGTGAAAAATTAGTAGATTAGAAAAAATATAGAGGATAGATTGGGTCCCATCTTTTCCTGACTGCCAGTTGATCGGATATAATGTTTAGTGTGTGTCTTTGTGCCCATTTTCAAGCTGATCCTAAAGAGTCTCACTTAACTGCTATCAAGAGAATTCTTAGATATCTGCTAGGCACCCCAAACTTAGGAATTTGGTATCATAGGCACAACACCTCCTTTGAAATCTTAGGGTACCTAGATTCTGACTTTGCAGGATGTAGGATAGATAGAAAAAGCATCTCTGGTAGCTATTAATTCATAAGATAATCATTAGTTTCTTGGTCCAGTAGGAAGCAAAACTCAGTAGCACTTTTCACAGCCGAGGCAGAATATATTGTACTAGGAAGTTGTGTTGCACAAGTACTATGGCTAAAATAACAAATTCTTGATCTAGGCCTACATGTATGAACCAATTTAATCATGTGTGACAACACAAGCGCAATTTGCATCTCTAAGAACTTAATTCAGCACTCTCGAACAAAACACATAGACATTAGACACCATTTCATTAGAGATCACGTTGCTAAGGGAGATATAGAATTGCATTATATCGCTACAGGAGATCAATTAGCTGACATATTCATAAAACCTATAGCTTTCAACACCATTAGCACCTTGAGGACTAGATTAAGTGTCATAGATATAACTGCATAAAAAGAAACAATAACAAAAAAAAATACAAAAACAAAACAAATCAAAAAAATAAAAAAAACATAGGGCTGCTCCTGATCATCACACACTCACTATACATAAAGCACTAATTGTTGAGTCTAGTGAATAGGTTGTTAGACCTAAGTTAATGTTCAAGGCTACCAAGAGGGGGGGGGGGGGGTGGGGGGGGGGGGGGGGGGGGGGGGGGGGGGGGGGGGGGGGGGGGGGGGGTGAATTAGTATTTTTAAAACTTAACCCTCTTTTAAATTTTAGTTGAACCAAAATTAAACTTTTAATGAATTTTTTATAGAAAAGTTTTTCAACCATAAATTTTTTAAATAAAAGAAAAATGCTGAAAATAAAAAGCAGTAAAGTAAACGACACAAGATTTATAGTGGTTCGGTCTAAACTAGACCTACATCCACTCCCTAGAGGCACCCTCTGAGTATTGCACTAATACCAATAGTGTCTCTCTTTTTGCACCCACAGTAAGGCAGAGAAGCCTTTACAAACACTCTTTTCACTACTACCCGGTGCGGCAGAGAACCGTCGTCCTTTTACATAATCCTTAGTGTTGGCAGAGAACCGACCATCCTTTCACACTCTCCTAGTGTGGGTAGAGAACCCTTTGTCCTTTCACACTCTCCTAGGATGGGCAGAAAACCCTTCGTCCTTTCACACTCTCCTTGTGTGGGCAGAGAACCCTTCGTCCATTCACACTCTCCTAGTGTCGGCAGAGAACCAGATCTCCTTGACAGATCTCTTCACTAGAAATCTAGAAGGAAGAAAGAAAAAGAGTGAAGTAATCTCAAATCATAAGTTGGAAATCTTACCTTTGAACACCAAGCGAAGCCTTCACACTCCAGTGGTAGAAATCCTTCTTTGAATGCTCTCTCTCACTCTCTCCTTTACTCTTCTTCCAATAGGCAGAAAGTTTAATGAGCAAAAAGATTAGGTGGCAGTCAAAATTAAACTATTTATACAAAAGACAAGAAAAACTGCCCAAAAACTGCAAGTTTTCAATTCTGTACGCAGTGGATCGTCCCGTACGATCGTGGATCGTCATGGACGATTTTACTTAAATTGTCGGAAACAAACCTTATATATTGGTACGAATTATGTTTTTACACGCTGATCGTCCCGTACAAACATAGTTCGTCCGGTACGAAATGATTATTTTGTAGGTCAGTTTCCCAAAATTCTTCAGGACGTAACCAACTGACGTAAGTGGATTCAGTTCGTCTTGGGACGAACATATTTCATCCTGGGACGATTTCATATAGAGACTTTCATTATGGGATGAAGGTTCATTTCATCTGGACTAATAGAGCAAGCTTCAATACAGAGACGTTCGTCCTGGGACGAACCTTATTTTTTGTCTGGATGAACAAAGCAAGCTTTAATATAGAGTTGTTCGTCCTGGGACGAACATTATTTTTTGTCTGGACTAATAGAGCACGGTGAGAATACATAGACGTTTGTCCTGAGACGAACCATGAATTTCATCCTGATGAACAGTGGAAAGTGAAAATCCCAAGACGTTCGTTCCGGGATGAAAATTAAATTCGTCATGCACGATTAGGACTTAGAAAAATTTTCTCCCCGCCTGTTTGATCCATTGCTCTTCTTAGGGGTAATTGACATGATCGTCCCGTACTATGTTCGTCCCGTACGATCAGTTCACAAAAATTGTTCCCCAAGTGCGTATTTTGTGATTTTTCACTCAATTACAATCACTCCCTCTCATTTCAAAACTTATGAATATTTGTTGAATTTGATTACAAGTCTTCATATCTTGGAGTTGATTTTCCTAAAATGTTAGTATACACTAGAGCAAGAAACAAATGTTCCAAATAGTGTTAGGAGATATGTATAAAACAATAATGTTTGAAATCATCAAAATAATACAAGTTGCAAGAATATAAAACATGCAAAATAGCAATTCTCTTAACAATCTCCCCCTTATTGATGATGGCAAAATAATTATTATTTGTAGGAATTCTAATTCTAAATATCTCCTTAAACTCCTCCTGAATTGATGAATACATGAAATATAAGGAGGCATATATGTAAATTTTTTTTTTTAATTTTGAAGTTTACAATCAAAACATACAACTATAATAAGAACAAGCAAAATAAAAATAAAAATAAAAAACAAACAAAATAATTTCTCCCCCTTTTTGACAACAGCAAAAAGTGAAGAAGAAAAGAATGATAGAAATGTAAGTAGAAGTATGAAATTCTGTTTATAATTTATTCTTGAAAGTGATTGAAATAAGATATGCAAATAAAATTAAGACATTAGAGAAATTATAGAGATTCATATAATTGAAGAAGTGTTATAACATAGAGAATAAAAAGAATTTATCAAAGGCATGTGTTAATTTAGACATTAAGATAAATAAAATCATTGCACGAGGGATGAATAAAAAATTTTATATTTCACATTTCAATGTCAAGTATAAATGAAAATAAGATCAATTTGAATTAAGAGATTGAAAGAGTTTGGAAAGAAAGAAATACCATATGTGGCGCTCTGCGCATCTTGTTCAGTTTTTCTGGCACATTTTTGTGCATTTGTTTATTGTGGGCTTATTTTATGCCTTTTTTATCATTGCAAATTTTTTGCACAACTCTTTTGATTTTTGTACATTTGTACACTTTTCAAGAGTAATTGAATTCTTTCCAAAGTCAATAATCTAAGATTTCAAATTTTTCTAAGTGCATAAATACTATTTGAAAAGAGAAATACAAAATAAGAAGACATCTAAAATGCAATAATAATATTAGTGCTAGAGTAGTCTAAATAAGAGACATGGAATTGAAAATTCTAATAATATCAAGTTATAAGCATTTCTTAATTCTAGAATAAATATTTTTTCTAATGAAATTAATTTTAATTTACAATTTAAATAAGGCACTATTAAGATTAAAAAAAGTTGAAAGTCATAAAGTCTAACACACATTTCCAAAATATTAGACAACAAAACATTGGAACATATATTGATATCGAATGAAACTATTACAATTTGAAGTACACGATATCAATATCAATAACATTAAAACAAGGAAAATACAATAATCTAAAACACATCACAAACACATGAACTATAAAGAGACACTAAACAAACACTACAATCATTCTGAAGGACCCTGATCTGGAGGAGGAGGAGGTGGTGCTGCACTAAAAAAGTTGAAATAACTACTCATCACAAACATATTGGAATTAATAGAATTAATCTGTTCACGCATGAATCCCATATCTTGATTAAACTGGATGTTTTGCTGCTGTAGATGAGTTTCAATTTGATCAAACCTTTGATCAAAATGAGCCTCTAAGTTGTTAAATTTTTGAACCAAATCCTGATAATTTTGTTCAGCAGATGTGAAGGTTCACCCTCTTCTTCTGTTTCACTCAATACTATATGAGGTTTGCTGGGCTCGTCCTTATTGAAGATAGCCCTAAAGAAACCGTCGTTGTAGTAGAGTGGTTCTTCAAAGTCTTGATCTGGATGAGTTAAATCATACTTCTTTTCTAAAATGAAGGCAATTAGATGGCCTAAGGCTATATTCTTCTTCCTTTTAGGATCTACATGACCAATTTCAGAGAGACCATAAATGTAGTCAATTAGGAGTTGGACCTCATCTATATGTTGTCTGGTCATTATCAAGTAGGTAACTGTAGAGAGAAGTGGAGTGATGTTGACTATATCACCAGCTTTAGGTATAATAGAAGATCTTAGTACATGCTGGATGATTCGGGCATTAAGAACTAAAGTGGCTACTTTAGGCAAATGATCCTTAACTCTTATTCCTCTAAGAATACGGTTAACTTCAGTCTAATCAAAACTAGTGGTGGTAAAGGTGTGTGCTCTTATGCCTTTAGTCCTTAAGTTTAAGAAGATACCAAGGTCAGCCTTGGTGATTTCAATTTTCTTTTTGAAAACAAAAGAACTGATAACAGAGTGGTCGGAGTTGAATGACATGTTTACCAGAAAATAGTGGAAGGTTTATTTATTGTATAGATGAACTAAAGTGAGGATCAAACCAAATTGAGTATGGGCAAACAAGTGCATTACCTTGAAGGTTATTTGATCGTGTAGGAGAACTCTAGATGGAGTGATTTTTACAGAGACAAACCTAGGAAAAGATTCTTCATTGGCTCTAGACAGGAAGTTTTCTTATGTATTCCTAGGAGGACCCTTAGCCAAAGTCTTTTGGCGCTTGCTAGAACTTTCCATTGAAGGATTTGAAAAGACGAAAGCTTTGAAAGAAATGTGTGAGAATGATTGTTCAGTAAAAATTGCTGTCAATTTAAAGAAAAATGACTGTTCGTACCAGACAAAATTTCGTTCGTCCCGTATGAATTCGATTCATCCCCGTACAAAAATATTTTGTATGGACGAACGAGTGAGTTAAAAATTAATGGCTTTTCGTAATCACACAATTTACGAAGCGTCCTTTCGTACAGACTTTTGACCAAATGATCGTACAGACGAACACGTGTTGGTACAGACGATCAAAAATTTAACTCATTTTGATGGCTGTTGAAAATCGTCCCCCGCTATGAACCGACATCTGTTCGTCTGGACGAACCAAAGGTTCGTACGGACGAAGTTCATAATAAATACTGTCTTATCCGTTTAATTGCTACATTCAATCATCCCGATGTTTGAGAAAAAATATTTCGTCCCGGACGATCGTAAAGATCGTACAGATGAACTACATTAAAAACTGCTCTTAAGACGGTTTGAAATCACGTAGATTGACATTTTACACACATCGTCCCGTACGAAAATTTTTTCGTCCCGGACGATTAACACAAAATTTTTGGATTTTTGTATTTTAATAAAAAAAACTAAAATAAACACACAAAACACAATAAATAATGACAAAAGTACATACTCTAAATAAAAATCACTCAAAAATAAACAAAAATCACAAAAAAAAAATCATAAAAACATAAACTACAAAAATAGAAATATCAATGTTGCAAAAACATTTTTATTTAAGCATTTAAATCAATTACAACAAGCCTTGTTCTTAATGTAATGAAAGTATCAAAGGCTAAAGGTTTTGTAAAAATGTCTGCAAGTTGATTTTTAGTTGAAACATGGGTAAGTTCAATTTCTCCCTTGGGTACATGATCTCTTATGAAATGATGCCTTACGTCAATGTATTTGGTTCTTGAATGTTGAATAGGATTTTTGGAAATGCAAATAGCACTAGTATTATAACAATAAATTGGAATAGTGCCTGTAGTTAATCCTAAATCAATCAACTATTGTTTTAACCAAAGTACTTGTGCCACACAACTTCCTAATGTAATGTATTCAGCTTCTGCAGTAGATAGGGTTACTGAATTTTGTTTTCTACTAGACCATAAAACTAATGAATTTTCAATGAATTGACATGTTCCAGAAGAGGTTTTCCTATCCACTATACAGCCTGCAAAGTCAGAATCTGAATAACCAATAATTTCAAATAAAGAGCTAAACTTAGGATACCAAATTCCTAAGTTCTGAGTTCCTAGTAAATATCTTAAAATTCTTTTCACTGCTGTAAAATGTGATTCTTGGATCTGATTGAAATCTAGCACATAAGCAAACACTGAACATAATATCTGGTCGGCTAGAAGTCAAGTAAAGTAAAGATCCAATAATCCCTCTAAATTTCTTTTGATCAACAGATTTTCCCTTAAGGTCCTTATCCAACTGAACTGAGGAACTCATTAATGTACTAACAGGTTTAGCATTGTTCATTTCATATTTTTTGAGGATTTTCTTAACATATTTAGATTGACTAAGAAATGTACCTTCCTCAAGTGGCTTAATGCTAAAGCCTAGAAAGTAATTTAAGTCTCCCATTAGACTCATCTCAAACTCATTACTCATTATTTTAGAAAAATCATCACAAAGATTTTTATTTGAAGATCCAAAACTGATATCATCCACATAAATTTGGACAATGAGTATTTCTTTTTCAAATTTCTTTAAAAAGAAAGTTATATCCACACTTCCTTTTTTAAAAGATATTTTAAGTAGGAAGGTGCTCAACATCTTATATCAAGCTCTAGGTGTCTGTTTCAATCCATATAATACCTTTTTTAACTTGAAAATATGATTTGGGTATTTAGAATTTTTAAAACCTGGAGGTTGTTCTACAAAAACATATTCTTCAATTACCCCATTTAAAAAGGCACTTTTCACATCCATTTGAAATAATTTAAATCCTTTAAAACAGACAAAGGCTAGTAAAACCCTAATTGCTTCAAGTCTAGCTACAGGGGCAAAAGTCTCCTCAAAATCAATTCCTTCAATTTGATTATTTCTAATGACTACCCCTGAGTCATTCATTTTATTTTTGAACACCCACTTGATTCCAACAACACTTTTATCTTTTGGCCTTAAAGTTAATTTCCAAACATTATTTCTTACAAATTGATTCAATTCTTCTTGCATGGCCAAAATCCAAAATTCATCAGATAGTGCTTGATCAATATTAGTGGGTTCTATAGTTAAAATAAAGGCTGAATGATTAACTTCCTTGTTTAATTCATGCCTAATTCTAACACCCTCACTAGGTTCACCTATAATCAATTCCCTTGGGTGGTTTTTAGAAAATCTAAAATCTCTAAGCAAAGGGTTTTCTATTTCCAAATTCTCTTCCACAATTTCTTCCAAATTTATTCTATCAATTTTTTGGGAGTTTTCCTCAATCTCATCTTCAACAACATTTGGCTCTTCCAAATTTCCAGATTCATCAAATATAATATGTGTGGTTTCTTCAATGACCAAAGTTCTTTTGTTGAATACCCTATAAGATTTTCCAACACTTGAATATCCAAAAAAAATTCCTTCATCTGATTTTGGATCAAATTTTCCTAAGGCAGATTTTTTATTATTATGAATGAACAGCTTGCAACCAAAAACATGCAAATGAGACAAATTACATGTTCTACCTTTTAGCAACTCATAGGGTGTTTTATTTAAATTCGATCTCACATTCACCCTATTCAGAACATAACATGCAGTGCTAACCGCCTCAGCCCAAAAATATCTAGGAAGTGAATATTCTGCCAACATTGCTCAGGTGGCTTTTATTAATGTTCTGTTTTTCCTTTTGACTACCCCATTTTGTTGAGGGGTTCTAGGTGCAGAATAATTGTGATCAATTCCTTTCTCTTTATAAAAATTTTCAAATCTTTCATTTTCAAATTCTCCTCCATGATCACTTTGTATAAAAATTATTTCACACCCTAATTTTCTTTGAATCCAAGTCAAAAAATTTCTAAATTCTTCAAATGATTCACTCTTATGAAATAGAAATCTAACCCAAGTGAATCTTGAGTAATCATCCATTATAACAAATCCGTATACCTTCCCTCCTAGACTTACAGTTCCTACTGGTCCAAAAAGATCCATGTGTAAAATTTATAAAGGTTTACTAGTCCTAAGATCCTTATTGGACTGAAAAGAGGACTTCACTTATGTTCCTAATTGACATGCATCACAAAGGTGATCCATAGTAAAGTCTAGTTTTTGTATACCTGTCACTAAGTTCTTTTGGGTAATTCTCCTAAGGTTTTTCATATTAGAATGACAAAGTCTCCTATGCCAAAGTCATGATTCATCAGAAACATTTTTCAAGCAAAAAGCTGTAGGAGATTGAATATAATTTAAATATAGCATATAAACATTGTTTACCCTTTTTCCATTTAAAACATCTTTCCCATTTAGGCTTAATATGCAGCTAGTAGGAAAAAAATTTACACTATAGCCCTTATCACATAGCTGACTTATACTTAACAAATTATGCTTTAAGCCTTCAACCAATAACACATTGTCTATAAAAAAGTTTTTTAAATTTCCAATTATACCTGATTCAACCACCTTCTTTGTGGTATTATCTCTAAGTATAACCTTGCCTCCACTCCTGGCTTCCAGCGTTATGAATTGAGCAGTATCTCCAATCATATGCTTTGAACATCCGATGTCCAGGTACCATATGCTACCATAAGGTCTTGTGTGAGAGCAACCCTGCAAAAATATCAAATGTTAGACCTGGAACCCAAACAAGTTTGGGTTCACCTTTTAGCAATTTATAATCAGATGCATGTATGATATGTCTGTTGCAAATCTATTTTTCATGTCTTATGTTTTGATGATTGACAAACACTGCTTTTCTTGGACAGCTTGTTGCTTCTAACTTTTCAGGAATCGACGATCGGACAATCAAAAAGAAGCCAAGTTCAGGAATGCGTAGGTTTAGGGTTGAGTCAGTCTGTACTTTTGTTTTTTACCTTTTGAGTCCTCTTGTAATAGTCAAAAAGACTGATACTTTGTAACCCTTCACACACACACTTGAGAGAATTAGAAATTCTGTTTTTACTCATATCGGCCAGGCCGATATCTTTGATCGGCCTGGACGATCAGCTTAAAACAGAAAGTCTAATTAAGGATTCTTGATTAAGGCAGCCAACGTTAACCGATCGTCCTGGACGATATGTGTATCGGCCAGGACGATAAGCTCAAAACAGAAAGAAGTAGCCGCCAAAGACAAGTATGGTATAGCATATCTTTAAATTATCGGCCAGGACGATCCTCGTATCGGCCTGGACGATATTAACAAATTATGCCATAATTGTTCAGGAAATCAAGGAAGTAATTAAGGATGATTGATACGATCATATCGTCCTGGACGATCTCAGGATCGGCCCGGACGATCTAGTCAAAAACCTTAAGTTACTTCAGGACGATCAATATCGGCCAGCCCATATTCAGGGCTATTGTCAGGACGATTTTCCTCTGATTTGAACTGATCGGCCAGGACGATCGTGAGATCGGCCTGGACGATCAAGCTAATTTTCAATCGTCCAATCTTGCATCCAGGGCTATGCTCTGGCCGATCTTCATTGATTTGTACTGATCGGCCAGGCCGATGTCCAGATCGGCCTGGACGATAAAGTCGGCAACTTGCAATTAATGAGCTCCTTTGAAGCTCTTCTATTTAAGAGCTCTTGTTCAACATTTTTCAAGACCTTTGGCTGCTGCCTTGACCTAAGAAGACCTTGAGGAGAGAAAGAGAGAGAGAAGAGAGAGAGAGGATCTTGTGAGGGGGAGCTTGTGAGGGGTTTCACAAGGGTTGCTTCAAGGATCTCTCTGCGTCGTCTTCGTCTAGAGTTTCTCGTCCGTGGAAGGGTCGGTAGAGGTAAGGAGTTGTGCTTTTGGTTCTGGTTCTCTGCCAGCTTCAGGAGGAAGCAAAAGGAGATAGGTTCTCTGGCTTGCCGGGGTGTCAAAAAGGAGATTCTTGTAAGGGTTTCTCCACCTAGCCGTGGGGGCTAAAGGAGAGTCACTTTTTGTTTAGTGCAATACTTGGAGGGTGCCTCCAAGGAGTGGACGTAGGTCGAGTCGACCGAACCACTATAAATCTCTGTGTTTCTTTTCTTGCTTCCGCACGTTTAATTCCGCATTATTTTCGTGGTGTGATTTGGTTTATGTAACTTTATTTCTTTGTTTAAAAACGAAGTTTTTAAAATACCAATTCACCCCCCCTCTTGGTTAGTTTGGGACTAAGTTCATAGGGCTTAACATCCCCATCGAACTTTCAAGTGGTATCAGAGCCTGTTTCGAAAATTAAAGTTTAAAAACTTTTTGAATTTGATCCATGTCTAACTTTGGGAATCGCAACACTACGGAAGGGTATTCTATTACCCGACCTCCTCTGTTCGATAACCTACCTTTTGATTTCTGGAAAACTCGCATGTCAACTTTTTTACAATCTACTGATTATCGCATGTGGATGCTTATTCAAGAAGGTTATTCTCCACCTTCTCGTGAAATTAACGGTTTTAAAACTGAAGTTGCATTTACCGAATGGACTTTTGATGAACGAGATTTAGCTCAACTAAATGCGAAATGTTTGAATTGTTTTTTCTGTGCTTTAAAATCTGAGGACTACATGCGTGTTTCAACTTGCAAAACTGGTAAAGAAATTTGGGATAAATTGTGCATTACTTATGAAGGCACTAATGAAGTTAAACAATCTCGTTTAAACATTCTCTTGCATGACTACGAACTTTTTCGTATGAAACCTCATGAATCAATTTCTGACATGTACACTAGGTTTACTCAGATTGCTACCTCATTGCATGCACTAGGAAAAGAACTCTCAAACTATGAAAAAGTTAACAAGATTTTGAGATGCTTGCCTTCAACCTATGATGCAAAAATTACTGCAATTACTGAATCTAAAGATTTAAACACCTATTCTATTGATAACTTGCTTGGCTCACTCATTGCTTACGAGCAAGGGGTGAATCAAAGAAATCTTGATGCAGGTGAGAAGAAAAAGGAGAAAACCATTGCATTGAAGGCACACAAATCTGATTCTGAATCTTCCGGGTCTGAAAGCGATAGAGTTGCCTTCATCACAAGGCAATTCAAAAGCTTTCTAAGGAAGAAACAAAAGCATCATCAAAGTTGGAGAAAAGGTAAGGATCATAAACATACTAAAGGATCTTCTGATGTTGTTTGTTTTGAATGCAGGAAACCGGGACATGTAAGATCTGATTGTCCTACACTTCAAGATCAATCGAGCAAAGGAAAAGGTGATCAGAAAGCAAAGTCTAGGAAGGACAAAAAGAAAAACCAAAGGAGCTTTTGGGCAGAGTCTGGTACTGATTCTTCTGAGACTGAACCAGAGGAAGAAACTACAAACTTGTGTTTCATGGGAAAAGATCAAAGTGATCAAGAAGAGGTATGTGAACTTTCATATGATCAACTTCTTGAAGTTTCAGAAAACATTCATGCATCATATAGAAAATTAAAGAAAACTCATGCTTGCTTGAAATTAGAACTTTTAAATCTACAAAAAGAGCATGAAATTTTGATTAAGGACCATCAAACAATTGATTCAAATCACATGACTTTACTTGATGAATTTGATGAATTAAATAAAAATCATGGTAATTTAGTTGAAGAGCATGATGCATTGAAAATATCACACATATCTCTTGAATCTGATTTTAAGAAGTCAAAAGAAATAGAAAAAAATTTGAGGATTGAAAATGAAATTTTAGAAAACACAAACTTGAAGATTCAAAGTGATTTAGAAGCATGTAAGAAATCTAGGATGAATTCTACTATTAATCAATTGCCAAAACCTAGAGAGAGGCATTATAACTCAAATCACTTAAGAAATCCCTTTCCTGGAGTTAGATGTTTTTCTTGTGGCATGCTAGGACATATCTCACATACTTGTACAATTCATCATAGTTCACATTGGGTATGGAGACCTAAGGTACAAGATCCACAGCATACCACACATGCATTGCATTCTTCTCTTCATAAGAAGGAACCCAAACCTGCTTGGGTTCCTAAAACTAACATTTGATAATTTTGCAGGAAGTCTCTCACAAAAGACCTCGTGAGAGTATGTGGTACCTGGACAGTGGATGCTCTCGACATATGACTGGTGATGCTAGCCAGTTTGTTGTACTAGAATCCAGGACTGGAGGCAAGGTTACTCTTGGAGACAACACCACCAGGAAGGTGGTAGGAGCAGGTATAATTGGTAATTCCAAGAACCTTATGATTGAAAATGTTTTGCTTGTAGATGGATTGAAGCATAACTTGCTCAGCATCAGTCAATTCTGTGACAAAGGCTTCATCGTACAATTCTTCACAAATTCATGCATTGTAAGTTTAAGCAATAACACCATTTTGCAGGGAAAGAGGGTAAACAACGTCTATATGCTTGATTTAAATAGCATTGAATGTGCTGCTTCTTTTTGCTTAAAAACTGTCATTGATGATTCTTGGTTATGGCACAGAAGGCTTTGTCATGCAAGTATGAAAACCCTTAGGAAAGTGACCCAAAAGGACCTAGTTAGAGGTGTCCCCAAACTTAAGTTTACAAAAGACCACCTTTGTGATGCCTGTCAACTAGGAAAGCAAATTCACTCCTCTTTTCACCCCATAAAGGACATTAGCACCTCTAGACCTTTAGAAGTCCTTCACATGGATTTGTTTGGACCCATTAGCATAGCAAGTTTGGGAGGGAAAGTCTATGGTTTTGTGATTGTTGATGACTACTCGAGGTTCACTTGGACTAGATTTCTTTCTCATAAAAATGAGTCTTTTGAGGAGTTTAAAACTTTTTCTACTTGGATTCAGAAGAAGCTAGGATGTGAGATTTTGACCATCCATAGTGATCATGGGGGAGAGTTTGAAAATGAAAGATTTGGAGATTTTTGTGAGGAGAAGGGGATTAGCCACAATTTTTCAGCTCCTAGGACTCCTCAACAGAATGGAGTAGCTGAAAGAAAGAACCGGACCTTGGTGGAAGCCGCTAGAGCCATGCTTGCTGAGTATTCTCTTCCAAAATACTTTTGGGCTGAAGCGGTTAACACAGCTTGTTATGTGTTAAATAGGGTGAATGTTAGAGTCAAATTAGAAAAGACACCCTATGAGATCCTTAAGGGTAGAACACCTAATCTTTCCCACCTTCATGTCTTTGGTTGTAAGGTTTTCATTCACAATAATGGAAAGTCTCACTTGGGAAAATTTGATCCTAAATCTGATGAAGGAGTATTTCTAGGATATTCTAGTGTTGGGAAATCTTTTAGAGTGTTTAACAAGAGAACCTTGATGGTGGAAGAGACAACCCATGTAGTTTTTGATGAGTCTGATCATAAGAAGCATGGAGTAGATGATGATGATGTTGGAGAGATTACAAGTGGAGTAGAAAAATTGGGGAAGGGGAGTGAGCACCTAAGCAATGGAGGAGTAGAAGGAGTCACCCAAGGAATAGAAACTTTTGATGAAAGAGGAGAAACTTCACACACTTTGCTTAAAGATTGGAGATACTCTACTAGTCACCCCAAGGATTTGATCTTAGGAGACCTTTCTAGTGGAGTTAAGACTAGACATGGACTTAGGAAGGAGGTGAACCACTCTGCCTTTATCTCTATGACTGAATCCACCACCATTAACCAAGCCCTCTCTGATGAGTTTTGGATGTTAGCAATGCAAGAAGAGTTGAATCAATTTGTTAGGAATGATGTTTGGGAACTTGTGGAAAGACCTAAGGGACAAAGTGTAGTTGGAACAAAGTGGGTATTTAAGAACAAAGTGAATGATTCAGGAGTGGTGGTGAGGAATAAAGCAAGATTGGTGGCTAAGGGGTACAATCAAATAGAAGGGATAGACTTTGAGGAGACTTTTGCCCCTGTAGCTAGATTGGAAGCCATTAGAGTGCTATTAGCCTTTGCTTGTTATAAAGGATTTAAGCTTTTTCAAATGGATGTCAAGAGTGCCTTTTTAAATGGGGAGATAAAAGAAGATGTGTTTGTAGAACAACCTCCAGGTTTTGAGAGTTCTCAGTTTCCAAATCATGTGTTTAAATTAAAAAAGGCTTTGTATGGTTTAAAACAAGCACCTAGAGCTTGGTATGAGAGGCTTAGCACATTCTTACTAGAGAGGAAGTTTGTCAAGGGGAGCGTAGACACCACCCTTTTTCTTAAAAAAGTTGGAGATGATTTACTCATTGTTCAGATTTATGTTGATGATATACTCTTTGGATCTTCAAATAAAAATTTGTGTGATGACTTTTCTAAAACAATGAGTAGAGAGTTTGAAATGAGTTTAATGGGAGAATTGTCTTACTTCTTGGGGTTTAGCATAAAACAATTGGAAGATGGCACTTTTCTAAATCAAACAAAATACATAAAAGACATTTTGAAGAAATATGAGATGGACAAAGCCAAGCCAATTAACACTCCCATGACTTCTAGTGCTCCGTTGGATAAGGACCCAAGTGGTAAGTGAAAGTTCGATGGGATGTTAAGCCCTATGAACTTAGTCCCAAACTAACCAAGAGGGGGGGTGAATTGGTATTTTAAAAACTTCGTTTTTAAACAAAGAAATAAAGTAACATAAAACCAAATCACACCACGAAAATAATGCGGAATTAAACGTGCGGAAGCAAGAAAAGAAACACAGAGATTTATAGTGGTTCGGTCGACTCGACCTACGTCCACTCCTTGGAGGCACCCTCCAAGTATTGCACTACACAAAAAGTGACTCTCCTTTAGCCCCCCACGGCTAGGTGGAGAAACCCTCACAAGAACCTCCTTTTTGCCACCCCGGCAAGGCAGAGAACCTATCTCCTTTTGCTTCCTCCTGAAGCCGGCAGAGAACCAGAACCAACGGCACAACTCCTTACCTCTACCGACCCTTCCACGGACGAGAAACTCTAGACGAAGACGACGCAGAGAGATCCTTGAAGCAACCCTTGTGAAACCCCTCACAAGCTCCCCCTCACAAGATCCTCTCTCTCTCTTCTCTCTCTCTTTCTCTCCTCAAGGTCTTCTCAGGTCAAGGCAGCAGCCAAAGGTCTTTAAAAAACGTTGAACAAGAGCTCTTTAAATAGAAGAGCTTCAAAAGAGCTCATTAATTGCAAGTTGCCGACTTTATCGTCCAGGCCGATCTGGACATCGGCCTGGCCGATCAGTACAAATTAATGAAGATCGGCCAGAGCATAGCCCTGAATGGAAAACAGGACGATTGAAAAATAGCTTGATCGTCCAGGCCGATCTCACGATCGTCCTGGCCGATTAGTTCAAATCAGAGAAAAATCGTCCTGACAATAGCCCTGAATATGGCCTGGCCGATACTGATCGTCCTGAAGTAACTTAAGGTTTTGACTAGATCGTCCTGGCCGATCCTGCGATCGTCCAGGACGATATGATCGTATCAATCATCCTTAATTACTTCCTTAATTTCCAGAACAATTATGGTATAATTTGTTAATATCGTCCAGGCCGATCCGAGGATCGTCCTGGCCGATAATTTGAAGATATGCTATACCATACTTGTCTATGGCGGCTACTTCTTTCTGTTTTGAGCTTATCGTCCTGGCCGATACACGTATCGTCCAGGCCGATCGGTTAACGTTGGCTGCCTTAATCAAGAATCCTTAATTAGACTTTCTGTTTTAAGCTGATCGTCCAGGCCGATCAAAGAAATCGTCCTGGCCGATATGAGTAAAAACAGAATTTCTAATTCTCTCAAGTGTGTGTGTGAAGGGTTACAAAGTATCAGTCTTTTTGACTATTACAAGAGGACTCAAAAGGTAAAAATAAAAGTACAGACTGACTCAACCCTAAACCTACGCATTCCTGAACTTGGCTCCTTTTTGATTGTCCGATCGTCGATTCCTGAAAAGTTAGAAGCAACAAGCTATCCAAGAAAAACAGTGTTTGTCAATCATCAAAACATAAGACATGAAAAATAGATTTACAACAATCTCCCCCTTTTTGATGATGACAAAACACAAGTAGGAAAATTAAAGATTCATTAGAAAAAAAAACAAAGGTTACAAACCACACATCCTATCCTACTCCCCCTTTTTGTCATCACAAAAAGAGAGTCCAAAAAAAAAGAACAACAAACATCACGAGAGACTACTACAAAAAGACAAGAAACAATAAAGCACAAACTAAAAGAACGAGGGATCCTGATCATCAGATGGAGGAGGTGGAGGTGGCTGCTGAAAGTAGCTGGCAAGGGTAGTAAACTGAGCATTGAACCAGGCGATGTCCTGGTCATGCTGCTGCTGCTGGTGAGTGAGAAAACTGTCAAAACGAGCTAAGTCTTCGGCGCGATGATGCTCGTAGCGGGCGATGTCCTCAGAGTGTTGCTGCTCTTGGGCAGCAACATATGCATCAAATCTGGTCTCCCAACGATCAAATCTCGCTATCAACTGATCTACCGGTGAATGTTGGTGGAGATGGGCAGGGTCAGGAAAGGGAGCTGGAGCGGGAGCCTCCTCCTCTCTAGCCTCCCGTGGTTCATCCGGGTGGAGACGAGTACTGTGAAGGTTGCTGAAAGAATTGTTCGAGTAGAAGAGAGTTGGGAAATTTGGTGGATTGGGATATTGAATTTGGTATTTGGTCTCAAGAACATAGGCTATGATATGTCATAAGGCTAGATTTGGTTTTCTTCTGTGGCCTGGGTCGCGAATTGTTGTGAGATGATCAATGTAACGAAAGAATAGATCTGCAGTGTTAAATTCCCTATGTGCCATGATGTAGAAGGTAGTGAGGGAAAGTAGAGGGGTAATGTGGACACGGTCGCCGGCTTTTGGAATGACAGAGGTGCGAAGGACATGTTGGATTGTCCTAGCATCTCTGACTAGAGAGCTAGTCTCTCCAACATGGTAACGGGCATTGGTCTGGCGAAGAAAGTGGTTTGCCGTGGACCAGTCAAAATCAGGGTCAGGGGCAATAAGGTGCAGCTTATCTCCGGTGGTGGATAGCTGTAAAAGTTCAACACAGTCCTGATATGTGATTTCGACAGGGCGTCGATTCACATAGGAGGACAGGGCTGTGAAGGTAGAGTTTATGCGGAGGTTTGCAAAGAATTCTAACAGGAACTCAGAATTGAAAGGAAAAATAAGGGATAGGATGAAGCAAAGAGAAGTGTGGGCAAAGAGATCCATTACCGGGTAGGAAATGTGGGTCGGATTGATAATTCTTGAAACAGTAATTCCACATTCCTTATAGCGATGATAAGCAGCTTCATCTTCTGCTTCACGGAACCGAGGGTCAACCCTTGCCCTCGAGGAACTCCCAGAGGTCTGCCGGACGCGCTTCCCACCAGCCATATGAGAGAACTTTAAGCAGAAAATCAAAGGAGAAAGGATGAGTTGTGAGAAAACATGGCTGGATCGGCCTATATTTAAAGAATCGTCCATATCGTCCTGGCCGATCGCGAAATCGTCCAGGCCGATATGTGTCAATTATTACGTACAGGCCGATTGGTCAAAAAGGCGGTCCAATCGTCCGGGCCGATCAGATATCGGCCAGGCCGATTAGACACAGGCTATCGGCCCGAGGAGTCAGTCCGGACGACCGTTGAAAAAGCAGATCGTCCGGGCCGATGAGGTGTATCGTCCAGGACGATGCACAATAATTGATCGTACCGGCCGAAGTTAAAACGTTTTAAATGCTTGCCACGTGTATCGTCCAGGACGAACAGTGGATCGGCCCGGCCGATGGTCCAATAATGGATCGTCCGGGGCCGAATTTAAAGTTCAAAACGTACTGACACGTGGATCGTCCGGGACGGTCCAGTGTATCGGCCAGGACGATGCACATAGAATGCATCGGCCAGACAAATAAACTATCGGCCAGGACTATCACCAAGAGTTTGATCAAATCGTCCAGGACGATTATGTATCGTCCAGGACGATGAATTTCAATAAGCACAGAAAAAGGTCAGCTGATGGATTTTGGAAAGAATTTGTCCTATCGGCCAGGACGATAAAATATCGGCCAGGCCGATGTGACTTGAAATTGAAATTAAGAAAGGAATGGTGATGATCAAGACCCTCAAAAATAAAACAAAAGAAAAGACAGTCAAAGACACACAAAAAATAAAAATAAAACAAACACCGAATATTTTTGGATTTTAATTTTTCTATTTTTTTTTGTTTTATGAAGGCATCATATGAGAATTCTTTTCTTGAATTTAAATTTTTTGAAGTTTCTAGGAGATCAAGAGGTTTAACAAAATCCAAATTAGAAGAAGATTGAAAAACTGATTCTATTAACCCTAGATCGGACATTCTTCAGGGTACAAAAAATCTCTTAAAAACAACAGAGTCCTAACTTGGAATAACACAAGAGGTTTTAAGAGATCAATCAAGACTTGTTAACAACTAAAGTATCTTATAAATAATAAACCAAAATAGTTTTTCTCAATCATGGAATTTGAAATCAAATCTTTGAATGTATCACATAATCAATGAGTTTTCTAAGTTTTAAGAGTTTTACCAAAGAGATCATAGCTTGCAATTAGTGGGCTAATTTTATGCCTCTTTTTACTTTTATTGGCTCTTTGAGCATCTTTTGATTTTTGATACACTTTTGTGTATTTTTCTTTTCAATTTGGCTTCATTGGCCTCTTTCCTTTTTGTCTTTTGCAAGCTAATAACTCTTTAATATACCCTTAAAGAAAAATACTTAGTTGTGAGTATATCCTCCAAATATTAGAGAATAGGGGCTCTCTCTCTAACATAGGGAAGAACAATTCACAACACAAAATCAAAATCACGTGATGACTGCAATGGTAAGATTTCAAAAGCTTGAATGATATCAAAGAATTTTGACTATTATGCATAAGATGATTTAATGTAGCAAGATTAGAACGATATCTTAAAAAACCATTGGTTAAACTGAGTTTAGACTTTTTGTTTTATAAAAGAAAAATCATGCCACTAAACAAGGTCAGAAGAAGGGAAAACATCAATAGTTTACTCTCTTTAGCTAATTTAAAAAAGCTAAACCCTATCTCCCAAAAAAAAACTCCAATTTTTAAAAGCTTGAAAAGTTTTTATCATACGGAAGCCAAAAATAAGGACCAAAAATAAAAACAAAAACAAACAATAAGCAAACTAAAGACAACAACAAAGTCAACACAAAAACTAAAAATAAAAGTCACACAAAAACTAACGATTTCAAGCAAGTGATAAAACAACGGATTTTAGCAATTGAGCTGCAAGCCTCCTTATGTTCAGTTATCCTATGCTCCCACGAGGTCTTTGGTGAGAGCACTCCTGCAAGACTCAACAACAGTCAGTTTTAGGAACCCAAACAGATTTGGGCTCCTTCTTAGGAAATATAGAGTGCAATGCAGATGTGGTATGTATTGAATCATGCATCTTAGGTCTCCACACCCAATGTGTACTACGGTGAACTGTGCAAGTGTGTGAGATGTGTCCTAACATGCCACAAGTAAAACATTGAACTCCAGGAAAAGGTTTTCTTAAATGATTTGAGTAAAAATGCCTCTTCCTAGGTTCTGGCCTTTGATTAAAAGTTGGTGTCATCCTAGCTCTCTTACATGTATCCAAATCATTTTGAATTCTCAAGTTAGTTCTTTTCAATGCATCATTCTCAATCCTCAAATTTTTCTCAATCTCTTTAGATTTCTTAAGATCATCATTAAGTGAGGTGTGTGAAGCTTTTAATGCATTGCTTTTATCAACTAATTCCAAATGCTTCTTGTTTAATTCATCAAATTCATCAAGGAGAGCCATGTGATTTGAATCAATCGTTGCATGATCTTTGAGAAAAACTTCATGCTCTTTTTGTAGATTTGAATGTTCTAATTTTAGGCTAGCATGAGTTTTCTTTAATTTCCTATATGATGCATGGATTTTTTCACAAATTTCAAATAATTCATCATAGGTTGGTCTACATACCTCTTCCTCATCACTTTGGTTTTCTCCCATGAAACACAAGTTTGTTGTTTCTTCCTCTGGTTCAGTCTCAGAGGAATCAGTGCCAGATTCTGCCCAGAAGCCTCTTTGGATTTTCTTATTCTCCTTCCTAGACTTAGCTTTTTCCTCACCTTTTTCCTTTTCTTTGCTTGAATGATCTTGAAGTGTAGGACAATCGGCTCTTACATGTCCAGGTTTCCTGCATTCAAAACAAACAACATCAGAAGATCCTTTAGTATGTTTATGATCCTTACCTTTTCTCCAACTTTGATGATGCTTTTGTTTCTTCCTTAGAAAGCTTTTGAATTGCCTTGTGATGAAGGCAACTCCATCGCTTTCAGACCCGGAAGATTCAGAATCCGATTTGTGTGCCTTCAATGCAATGGTTTTCTCCTTTTTCTTTTCACCTGCATCAAGATTTCTTTGATTCACCCCTTGCTCGTAAGCAATGAGTGAGCCAAGCAAGTTATCAATAGAATAGGTGTTTAAATCTTTAGATTCAGTAATTGCAGTAATTTTTGCATCATAGGATGAAGGCAAGCATCTCAAAATCTTGTTAACTTTTTCATAGTTTGAAAGTTCTTTTCCTAGTGCATGCAATGAGGTAGCAATCTGAGTAAACCTAGTGTACATGTCAGAAATTGATTCATGAGGTTTCATACGAAAAAGTTCGTAGTCATGCAAGAGAATGTTTAAACGGGATTGTTTAACTTCATTAGTGCCTTCATAGGTAATGCATAGTTTATCCCAAATTTCTTTACCAGTTTTGCAAGTTGAAACACGCATGTAATCCTCAGATTTTAATGCACAGAAAAAACAATTCAAACATTTAGCATTTAGTTGAGCTAAATCTCGTTCATCAAAAGTCCATTCGGTAAAAGCAACTTCCGTTTTAAAACCGTTAATTTCACGAGAAGGTGGAGAATAACCTTCTTGAATAAGCATCCACATGCGATAATCAGTAGATTGTAAAAAAGTTGACATGCGAGTTTTCCAGAAATCAAAAGGTAGGTTATCGAACAGAGGAGGTCGGGTAATAGAATACCCTTCCGTAGTGTTGCGATTCCCAAAGTTAGACATGGATCAAATTCAAAAAGTTTTTAAACTTTAATTTTCGAAACAGGCTCTGATACCACTTGAAAGTTCGATGGGATGTTAAGCCCTATGAACTTAGTCCCAAACTAACCAAGAGGGGGGGTGAATTGGTATTTTAAAAACTTCGTTTTTAAACAAAGAAATAAAGTAACATAAAACCAAATCACACCACGAAAATAATGCGGAATTAAACGTGCGGAAGCAAGAAAAGAAACACAGAGATTTATAGTGGTTCGGTCGACTCGACCTACGTCCACTCCTTGGAGGCACCCTCCAAGTATTGCACTACACAAAAAGTGACTCTCCTTTAGCCCCCCACGGCTAGGTGGAGAAACCCTCACAAGAACCTCCTTTTTGCCACCCCGGCAAGGCAGAGAACCTATCTCCTTTTGCTTCCTCCTGAAGCCGACAGAGAACCAGAACCAACGGCACAACTCCTTACCTCTACCGACCCTTCCACGGACGAGAAACTCTAGACGAAGACGACGCAGAGAGATCCTTGAAGCAACCCTTGTGAAACCCCTCACAAGCTCCCCCTCACAAGATCCTCTCTCTCTCTTCTCTCTCTCTTTCTCTCCTCAAGGTCTTCTCAGGTCAAGGCAGCAGCCAAAGGTCTTTAAAAAACGTTGAACAAGAGCTCTTTAAATAGAAGAGCTTCAAAAGAGCTCATTAATTGCAAGTTGCCGACTTTATCGTCCAGGCCGATCTGGACATCGGCCTGGCCGATCAGTACAAATTAATGAAGATCGGCCAGAGCATAGCCCTGAATGGAAAACAGGACGATTGAAAAATAGCTTGATCGTCCAGGCCGATCTCACGATCGTCCTGGCCGATTAGTTCAAATCAGAGAAAAATCGTCCTGACAATAGCCCTGAATATGGCCTGGCCGATACTGATCGTCCTGAAGTAACTTAAGGTTTTGACTAGATCGTCCTGGCCGATCCTGCGATCGTCCAGGACGATATGATCGTATCAATCATCCTTAATTACTTCCTTAATTTCCAGAACAATTATGGTATAATTTGTTAATATCGTCCAGGCCGATCCGAGGATCGTCCTGGCCGATAATTTGAAGATATGCTATACCATACTTGTCTATGGCGGCTACTTCTTTCTGTTTTGAGCTTATCGTCCTGGCCGATACACGTATCGTCCAGGCCGATCGGTTAACGTTGGCTGCCTTAATCAAGAATCCTTAATTAGACTTTCTGTTTTAAGCTGATCGTCCAGGCCGATCAAAGAAATCGTCCTGGCCGATATGAGTAAAAACAGAATTTCTAATTCTCTCAAGTGTGTGTGTGAAGGGTTACAAAGTATCAGTCTTTTTGACTATTACAAGAGGACTCAAAAGGTAAAAATAAAAGTACAGACTGACTCAACCCTAAACCTACGCATTCCTGAACTTGGCTCCTTTTTGATTGTCCGATCGTCGATTCCTGAAAAGTTAGAAGCAACAAGCTATCCAAGAAAAACAGTGTTTGTCAATCATCAAAACATAAGACATGAAAAATAGATTTACAACAGTAAGTCTGTTGATCAGAAGAAGTATAGAGGCATGATTGGATCTTTACTTTACTTGACTGCAAGCCGACCTGACATTATGTTTAGTGTTTGTCTTTGTGCTAGGTTTCAAGCCGACCCTAAGGAATCCCACATGACTGCTATTAAAAGGATTTTTAGATACCTTTTGGGGACACAAGGATTAGGGATTTGGTACCCTAGACATAGCACTTCTTTTGAGATTATTGGTTTTTCTGACTCTGATTTTGCAGGATGCAAGGTGGATAGAAAGAGCACCTCTGGAACTTGTCAATTCATTGGACAATCCTTGGTCTCTTGGTCTAGTAGAAAGCAAAATTCTGTTGCACTTTCCACTGCTGAAGCTGAATACATTGCTCTTGGAAGTTGTGTGGCCCAAGTTCTTTGATTGAAACAACAGGTATTGGATCTAGGAGTACATGTAAGCACCATCTCAATTTTTTGTGACAACACTAGTGCCATATGCATCTCTAAAAATCCTATCCAACATTCAAGAACTAAACACATTGACATTAGGCATCACTTTATTAGAGATCATGTGACTAAGGGAGACATTGAGTTACACCATGTGACAACTGAAAACCAACTGGCAGACATCTTTACTAAACCACTGGCCTTCGACACTTTCAGCTCTTAAGGACCAGATTGGGTGTGATTGACATAAATGCATGAAAACTTTCTTTTTCTTTCTTGTATTCTTTCTTGTTGTCTTCTTTTTTTTTCTTTTCATGTACCTTAGTTTTAGATCTTCACTGATATGATATCTCTTGTCTTGTCTTTAACAATTTGTAGTTAATATGTTTTCATCCACTTAATCCCTAGATAGTATGAATATCTTGTGATTGTGTCTCTTTACCTAACTTAGTATTAGTGGCATAGTTTTCTTTTCTAATCAAAAGTCTATCTCAAAATAAAAGATTGCTTATGAAACTAAGATTCTTTCTAAAGCTTGCTTAAGCAAATCTATCTTATATTTACAATGATTAAAAGTTTTTTTGTCACCTCATGATCCCTCGTTACTCTTGTCTTCAATTATTAATCCTGCTTGTGGTAATTCTTCCCTATGTTAGAGAGAGAGCTCCTATTCTCTAATATCTGAGAAGATATATTCACAACTAAGTTTTTTAAAAGAGTCTAAAAGGGAATCTAGCTTTCAAAAATAAAAAAATTTGGCCAATGATGCCAACAAAAGAAGCGCAAAGACGCCAAAAAATTGAAAAATCTATAAAAGGATGCGCAAAGCGCCACAACATTGACAAGAGGCATAAAATGAGCCCACTCAAAAGCAAGCTATTCTCTCTTTTTATATCTTTTAGAACTTAGAAGTTTTGATTCTCAAAGGCTTGATCTCGATTATCATTCGATTGTGACAAATCTACCTCATTGTTTTATGGAGATTTTTTCCTTATGCCAAGTGGTGGGTAGATTCTTTTTCTCATATCCAATTAATTATTTGAGTTAGGTTAGTGATTTCAAAAGACGATTCTACCCTAAGACAACGTTTTTGGCTAAGGGTAAACCATGAACGGATATTCTCCTATTCTATGGATTAAATGAGATTGGTAACACATTAACTCACAAATTTTTAAAACAATCACATGGAATACTATATCATTGATATGCTCAAAAAAAAAAAAAAAAAAATTTCTTTTACTATGCTTTCATGTACCCTCCTTTTTGATATGTCAAAAGGGGGAGAAGTTTATGAGGTTATTTTTTCATGGTTGTGATTAAATCCCTTTAACATGTTTTGTCATCATCAAAAAGGGGGAGATTGTTGCAAATCTATTTTTCATGTCTTATGTTTTGATGATTGACAAACACTGCTTTTCTTGGACAGCTTGTTGCTTCTAACTTTTCAGGAATCGACGATCGGACAATCAAAAAGAAGCCAAGTTCAGGAATGCGTAGGTTTAGGGTTGAGTCAGTCTGTACTTTTGTTTTTTACCTTTTGAGTCCTCTTGTAATAGTCAAAAAGACTGATACTTTGTAACCCTTCACACACACACTTGAGAGAATTAGAAATTCTGTTTTTACTCATATCGGCCAGGCCGATATCTTTGATCGGCCTGGACGATCAGCTTAAAACAGAAAGTCTAATTAAGGATTCTTGATTAAGGCAGCCAATGTTAACCGATCGTCCTGGACGATACGTGTATCGGCCAGGACGATAAGCTCAAAACAGAAAGAAGTAGCCGCCATAGACAAGTATGGTATAGCATATCTTTAAATTATCGGCCAGGACGATCCTCGTATCGGCCTGGACGATATTAACAAATTATGCCATAATTGTTCAGGAAATCAAGGAAGTAATTAAGGATGATTGATACGATCATATCGTCCTGGACGATCTCAGGATCGGCCCGGACGATCTAGTCAAAAACCTTAAGTTACTTCAGGACGATCAATATCGGCCAGCCCATATTCAGGGCTATTGTCAGGACGATTTTCCTCTGATTTGAACTGATCGGCCAGGACGATCGTGAGATCGGCCTGGACGATCAAGCTAATTTTCAATCGTCCAATCTTGCATCCAGGGCTATGCTCTGGCCGATCTTCATTGATTTGTACTGATCGGCCAGGCCGATGTCCAGATCGGCCTGGACGATAAAGTCGGCAACTTGCAATTAATGAGCTCCTTAGAAGCTCTTCTATTTAAGAGCTCTTGTTCAACGTTTTTCAAGACCTTTGGCTGCTGCCTTGACCTAAGAAGACCTTGAGGAGAGAAAGAGAGAGAGAAGAGAGAGAGAGGATCTTGTGAGGGGGAGCTTGTGAGGGGTTTCACAAGGGTTGCTTCAAGGATCTCTCTGCGTCGTCTTCGTCTAGAGTTTCTCGTCCGTGGAAGGGTCGGTAGAGGTAAGGAGTTGTGCTTTTGGTTCTGGTTTTCTGCCAGCTTCAGGAGGAAGCAAAAGGAGATAGGTTCTCTGCCTTGCCGGGGTGGCAAAAAGGAGATTCTTGTAAGGGTTTCTCCACCTAGCCGTGGGGGCTAAAGGAGAGTCACTTTTTGTTTAGTGCAATACTTGGAGGGTGCCTCCAAGGAGTGGACGTAGGTCGAGTCGACCGAACCACTATAAATCTCTGTGTTTCTTTTCTTGCTTCCGCACGTTTAATTCCGCATTATTTTCGTGGTGTGATTTGGTTTATGTAACTTTATTTCTTTGTTTAAAAACGAAGTTTTTAAAATACCAATTCACCCCCCCTCTTGGTTAGTTTGGGACTAAGTTCATAGGGCTTAACATCCCCATCGAACTTTCAATGTCTAGGTTTATGCATCTTAGGTCTCCACACCAAATCAGATTTCATCTTCAAAGTACATGTGTGTGCTATATGTCCAAATAATCCACAATTATTATATTTGACATTAGGAAAAGTATTCCTAAGTCTTCTACCATTTGTTTGTCTTCTAAGGGATTACATATATTTAGGATTTGTAAAATCTTTAAGTTTGGGGGGTATCCTATTATCCTCAAGAGCTCTTATTTTCAACTTATAAAATAAATTCATATCTTCCAAGATTCGATTTGTATAATTGATTCGATATGTTTTGCTCTCAGATTCATCCTTAAATATTTTAAATTCTTTAACAAGATTTTAAAATCTCATGATTTTTATTCAGATCATCATATTCATCAAGTAATTTCATGTGGTTGTCATCTATTAAAGCATGATCTTTCCTAAGGATTTCATGTTCCTTCTTAAGCTCTTCCAATTCTAAACTTACACTAGCATGCATTTTTTTCATTTTCTTATATGCTTCATGCATGTGTTTAGAAACTTCAAATAATTCATCATAAGTTAAGTCACATACCTCTTCTTGATCTGATTGATCAACACTATCTGCCATCAAGCAAAGATTGGTGACTTCTTCTTCTTTTTTAGTCTCAGATGAATCTGAAGCTGAGTCCGCCCAAAAAGCTCTTTGAAACTTTTTCTTGCCCTTCTTTACAATTGGTTTCTCCTCTACCTTCTCCTTGCTAGGAGTGGCTTTGAGTTTTGGGCAATCAGTCTTGATCTGACCTGGTTTCCTACATTCATAATAAGTCACTTCATTACAAACCTTGTCATTTCTATTAAACTTACCTCTATTCCATTGCTGGTGTCTCTTCTGCTTCCTCTTCAGAAAGCTTCTGAATTGTCTAGTCATCAAAGCAATATCATCTTCATCCTCAGATTCTAAGTGTTCACTCTTAGTCTCTTCCACTTTTAGTGCTATATCCTTCTCCTTTTGTGGTTCACCTGCATCAATCTTACTTTGACTAACCCCTTGCTCGTAAGTAATGAGTGAACCAAGAAGATTGTCAATAGAATAAATGTTTAGATCTTCAGACTCTGTAATTGATGTAATTTTAGCATCATAAGCAGTAGGTAAACAACGAAGAATCTTATTAACCATTTCAGCATTAGTTAATTCCCTACCAAGTGCATACAAAGAAGTGACAATTTGTATGAATCTTGTGTACATGTCAGAAATAGATTCATTTGGTTTCATGCGAAATAACTCATAATCATGTAACAAGATATTAAGTCTTGATTGATTAATCTCATTAGTCCCCTCATAAGTTATACAAAGTCTATCGCATATGTCCTTTCCACTTTTGCAAGTGTAAACCCGCATGTAGTATTCATATTTTAAAGCACAAAAGAAGCTATTTAAACATTTAGCATTTAGTTGAGCTAAGTCACATTCTTCTATAGTCCAATCTGCAAAAGGTGTTTTTACCCTAACTCCATCAACTAATCTAGTTTATTTTGTATAACCTTCCTGGACTAAGATCCACATACGATAATCAAGTGATTGTAAGAAACTAGACATGCGTGTTTTCCAAAAATCAAAAGGTATATTATTAAATAGTGGAGGTCTAGTAATAGAGTAACCCTCAGGTGTATTTCGGTTTTCAAATGTAGCCATCTACGTTAATCAAAAAGTAGTTTAAACTTATGATTTTGAAACGGAGCTCTGATACCACTTGTTGAGTCTAGTGAATAGGTTGTTAGACCTAAGTTAATGTCCCAAGGCTACCAAGAGGGGGGGGGGGGGTGAATTGGTATTTTTAAAACTCATCCCTTTTTTAAATTTTAGTTGAACTGAAATTAAACTTTTAATGAATTTTTTATAGAAAAGTTTTTCAACCACAAATTTTTTAAAAACAAAAGAAAAAGCGGAAAATAAAAAGCAGTAAAGTAAACAACATAAGATTTATAGTGGTTCAGTCTAAACCAGACCTACATCCACTCCCCAGAGGCACCCTCTAAGTATTGCACTAATACCAATAGTGTCTCTCCTTTTGCACCCACAGCAAGGCGAAAAAACCTTTACAAATACTCTTTTCACCACTACCCAGTGCGGCAGAGAACCGTCATCCTTTTACACAATCCCAGTGTTGGCAGAGAACCGTCCGTCCTTTTACACTCTCTTAGTGTGGGCAGAGAACCCTTCGTCCTTTCACACTCTCCTTGTGTGGGCAGAGAACCCTTCGTCCTTTCACACTCTCCTAGTGTCGGCAGAGAACCTAGATCTCCTTGACAGATCTCTTCACTAGAAATCTATAAGGAAGAAAGAAAAAGAGTGAAGTAATCTCAAATCACAAGTTTGAAATCTTACCTTTGAACACCAAGCTAAGCCTTCATGCTCCAGTGGTAGAAATCTTTCTTTGAATGCTCTCTCTCACTCTCTCCTTTACTCTTCTTCCAATAGGCATGAAGTTCAATGAGCAAAAAGATTGGGTGGCAGTCAAATTTGAACTATTTATACAAAAGACTATAAAAACTGCCCAAAAACTGCAAGTTTTCAATTTTGTACGCAGTGGATCGTCCCGTACGATCATGGATCATCCTGGATGATTTTACTTAAATTGTCGGAAACGAACATTATGTATATTGGTATGAATTATGTTCGTACAAGCTGATCATCCCGTACGAACAAAGTTCATCCGGTACGAAACAGTTTTTTCATAGGTCGGTTTTCCAAAATTCTTCAGGACGTAACCAACTGATGTAAGTCGGTTCAGTTCATCTTGGGACGAACAAATTTCATCCTGGGATGATTTCATACAGAGACTTTCGTTCTGGGACAAAGGTTCATTTCGTCTGGACGAACAGAGCAAGCTTCAATACAGAGACGTTCGTCCTGGGACGAACCTTATTTTTTGTCTGGACGAACAGAGCAAGCTTCAATACAGAGACGTTCGTTCTGGGATGAACATTATTTTTCTTCTGGATGAACAGAGCACGGTTAGAATATAGAGATGTTCATCCTAGGATGAACCATGAATTTTGTCCTAACGAATAGTGGATAGTTAGAATCCCGAGACGTTCATCCCGGGACGAATATTAAATTCGTCCTGGACGATTAAGACTTAGAAAAATTTTCTCCCTGCCTATTCGATCCATTGCTCTTCTTAGGGGTAATTGACATGATCATCCCATACGAACTATGTTCGTCCCGTACTATCAGTTCACAAAAATTGTTCCCCAAGTATGTATTTTGTAATTTTTCACTCAATTACAATCACTCCCTCTCATTTCAAAACTTATGAATATTTGTTGAATTTGATTACAAGTCTTCATATCTTGGAGTTGATTTTCCCGAAATGTTAGTACACACTAGAGCAAGAAACAAATGTTTCAAATAATATTAGGAGATATGTATAAAACAATAATATTTGAAATCATCAAAATAATATAAGTTACAAGAATGTAAAACATGCAAAATAGCAATTCTCTTAACACTAACCTTGACTCTGTAATATCATATTATACGATACATAGATCGTACTGTACAGTATACTATAATATACACATAACACACCAACCGGTAAATTTCGTCTTTGTTGATCGTACGGTATGCCTCACAAATGCACACTGTACGATACATTATTGGTCATCGTACGGTACAATATCTCCTCTTCATACTGTACGCGCCATGTCAGCGACCGAATTGGGACGAATTTAAGAATGTTGGTACGTTATTATTGCCGATTGTACTGTACGATATACTCACATCGTATGGTATGATCCACATCAGCAAATGGATAAGAACAAAATAAAGGGGTTTGATACGATATTAATGTCATTCGTACGAAATGATACACATGTTCGTACTGTACGATACTTTTGGTCAAAAGTCGTACTGACGACCATCGGGATGAATTATATTCCTCTGATCGTACTATACGATATCTATCTTACAGTACACTTTGACCACCTTTTCCGAAACGATCCGTTAGAACAATTAATACCATATCGTACTATACGATACACTATCGTACTGTACGATGTTCGGAAAATTCTATAAATTGCCAGGCTAGGCAGCTGTTTTCACTCACACTTTCCTCACTTCACTCACACCTTGTCCTTCTCACATTTCACACCTTCCTCACTCCACTCTACATGATGTCTAGCTCCAACAAGAGAGGCCGTTTGACAACTGGAAGTTCATCTTCTTCTAGCCATCACAGTGCTCGGTTCCTGAGTGCTGAAAATGAGGAAGCCTACCATAAGTATAAGGCCTGTAATATTACTCCTTCCAAAATGCTCAATCAGGCTGCACTAAATTTCGAGGTACTGAACCTCTTTGCTTCCACCACCTTTCAGTTCCTCCTCACCCTAGCCTTTCCATACAACTCCAAACTTTTTATAGAATTTCTAGCAAATCTCACCTACACTGTCGACAACACAACTTTCCACTCCTTTATTTGTCGTTAAAAAATAGAAATCAGCAGAGCCGACATGCCCAATATATTGGGCTATCCACTGAAGGTCCTAGGGTTCATTCCTTCCTCACAAATGAATTTTATTGGAGTGATGTTAATCGAGTCCTTAGGAACGACGCTTTCTATCAACACCAGCCCCTCGTCCAATCACTAAATCAGAATGCCAGAATTATTCAACATGTTCTTAGAACCTCTATAATACCCAAAGCTGGCGACCAGATCAACATGACCCCTATTTTATCTGTCGCTATCTATATCATCATGTCCAACACCAAATTCGATGAGCTCGATTTAATTGTTGACTACATTCTCCATATGACATTCGTTCGTCTCCCTACCACTCGCCAAAAACAAAATATAGCTCTTGGTCACCTTATAGGATATATTCTCCAAAATAAATATCAATTGACCTATCCTGGTGAACCCGATAATCTTCCTATTTTTATACGGATGCCTCTTTCCGTATTCTTTTCCATCGGGGACACAAGCCAGAATAACCTATTTTTGACGAAGAAGAAGGAGAAGATGCCCCAACCGTAGCTCAACCACATCCACGATGACATGAACCACCCCGAGTACTTGCACCAGCACAAGATGATTTGGTCGAACGCTTCGACCAACTTCATACTCATCTCGATACTCACATTCAAGAACAACATTAGCAATATGAGACAGATATGCAATGGTTTGGAGAACATTTTACTACTATTGATCACCGCTTTAACGCTCTCTTTCAGTACTTCCAACCAAACCCACCTCCACCACCATCTGATCAGGATCCTCTACTTTAGATTATCTTTATATTGTGCTTCTTTTTATCTTAGTGTTTGTTCCTCTTTTTGGTGCTGTCAAAAGGGAGAGAAGGTTGTTGTATTTTGTCTCTATGGTTAAATGCATGCTTTTTTCTTTTGTACTGTGTCTTCTTTTATTGCTTTTCTTCATGTTCTTATGTTTAAATTAAATTAAAAAAAAATTCCTTTAGCACTTGCTTACAACAAATATTATTTGACATCATCAAAAAGGGAGAGATTGTTGCAACCCATGACCCCGAGTTTGAGATTTTGATGATGACAAATAATGTCATTTGAATTATCTATTCATTGAATATTATTTTATTTGATATTGTCCGTGAGTACTAACATTTCAGAAAGATCAAAAGCAACTCAGGATGACAGGAAGACTCAAGAATGGGTAGATTAGGAGTATGAGTATGCAATGTATTTTATTATTTATTTTTTTTTATTTTCTTGAGTCTGACCACAAAATGCATAAAAGTTTGAGCAACCATGCACACATACAGGGGGAGAGTGTTTTTAAATGAAAAATTTAGAGTTTTTCTTTCTCTGTAGATCGTACTGTACGATGTTATTTCATACCGTACGATCAGAGCTTCGTAGGACGATTTTGTGAATAGATCATACCGTACAAATATAATCGTTTTGTACAATATGTTCAAATCCAAAACCCTAGCTATCGTTTTAACTTAAGTTACTTTATGCCTCTTGTACTATACGAACACCTTCGTACTGTACGATTTATTTTAAATACTTACTTAATTTAACCCGTGATTAGTGCAAGAAATCCGGGCTTAATTATAATTTGAACATTGTACTGTACGAACATAGTCATATAATACGATGAACAGAGACAAATTTTAATCTTCCTGAAGATCGTCTTGGAAAATCTCTTGGATTTTATCTCATCATACTGTACGATGTCAATCATACCATATGATGAACAGAGACGATGTTTGATCATCCCGACTATTGTCCTGTACGAACAGAATTATTATGGATCATACCGTACAATTTAATATCGTACTGTATGAATATTTTTGAACTATTTGTACCACTTCGTACCAGGACGAAGTCTATTTATACATATCATACTGTACGATTAGAAATCATAATGTACGATAGTAACGGCTACTTTGAGATTTCAGGGATTTTGGAGCCCATTTTTAGGTGTCAAAATTGTAATGTTTTGGGGGTGTGAATCAGAGAGGAGAACGTGGTTAGAGAGGGATTCCGAGGGAGAGAGCTCTTGAGAAGTTCTTTAGGGTTTGAGAGAGGAGGAGAAGGCGAGCATAGTGAAGGAGAAGAAGGTGGGAGGGAGATCACACGGTTGCTTCGAACTTGCTGCATCTTGTTCATCCTGTGGCCCTACAAGAAATTTTGGGAGGATCTCCAAGGGGAAAGGCTCTTCTACATCCGTGACCTCGAGGTACTCTACCTTCTCTGGGAGGGAGAAAAATGAGAAGGTTCTCTACCGTCTCTAGGAGGGTGAAAACAGAGTTTGGCACTCCGCCACGCCGGGTTGGTGAAAGGGAGTATTGTAATGGCTTCTCCGCCTTGCCAAGGGGGGAAAAAGGAGAGCTATTGCTTGTAGTGAAATATCCGGAGCGGAGGACTCCGGGGAGTGGACGTAGGTCATGGTTTAACCGAACCACTATAAAAATCTTGGTGTGCTTTTTCCTTATTGTTTGTTATTACTGCGTGCATTTTATTTTTAAATATTTGCTTGGGAAAATTTGTGAAAAAAAAGGTTGTTTAAATTTTCATATTAAAATTTTAAAACATCAAAAAAATATTAGAACTCATGCTTAGGTTTTAACTATTGTCAAAAAGTTTTCACAATTCACCCCCGCCCCCCCTCTTATCCATCTAGTAATTTCATGGTAAAGAGGCTTGCCTCAGTTACTAGCCTTCAAAGACTTGCTTAGGAGTATCATCCTGAGACAAAGGATTTAGCCAAAGATGAAGAGGCACATGGGTGGATATTTGGCAATGACACTTGTTATGGATGGGCTATTATGGCCCATAATTAATGATGTTCTTTTTCATAGCTTTTCATGTAGCTCTTAGATCCCTATAAATATATGGGTGAAGAGATGCATTTTAGTTCTTTTGGAGCATTATTAAACTAGTAGAATATTTTTGTTATTTTCTTAATTTTTTATTGATCCTTTGAGTCTTTTCCTTCCTTTTTCATACACCAAGTTCTCAAATTTTAGTCTTTTAAGATTGACTTCTAGAAAAAGAAAATGTCATCCACACAAATATTTGTATTAAATATCCTAAAGACACGATGAGTGTGAATTGATGCTAGTGATTAGAAGATAGGCTCATGTTGAAGCTTAATAAAGCCCAAAAACATCCATGAACATGGATGTTACCAACTACACTACTCACTATGATCTCATGGAAATAGAGGGAAAGCTCGTAAAGATAATTTAGGATTACTTGGGAGAATTAGTGAGGCAATCACCTAGAGAGAGTACACCACATGGTCTTCTAACATGGCATTTTTGCATAAGATACAAGAGGCCCAAGTTCTCACATTGATACACATTACATACCCCTTTTGTCTTGCGACCATCGATGAAGAGTACACATCTCCTCCCCAGTAGTAGAGGAGTGTCGAACCTAAAGTAACTAATGCTTTCTCTAAGGAGATAACAATGGTTAAGCCAACTCCAAAGTTCAAGATGCTTACTCTAGAGTCTTATAGGGGAAGGAATTACCCCAATGGCTATGTTTCTTACTTTGAAATATCAATTGTTCATCACCACCATCAAAATTTTAGTACTCCAATGATTCACCCTGATTGCTTATGTGAATTATTACTTTTTTTTACAAATTTTAAAACGATGTTGTTGGTGGAATTTTGAAAACATGTTTTGAAAATATTGGTTTTCTTTGGGAGTTAAAGTTAAACTCTAATTCTAAAATTGAATCATCCTGTTAGAAAGAATATATCACCTCGAAAGATGAAAGTAAAATTTCATAACGGCGTTCAGATTTAGAATTATGAAATTCATCTTGAATATTATGACCGGATGCTAAAGAGAACTTCATATGGCCCCGAAGGGTCAAAATGAGGTTCAATTGAATATCCAGCTATAATATTCAAGAAGTGTGATCATTAGGTTCACATCCAAAGCCTTATCAAAGAAAGATGTACCTCCCCGAAGGGGGAAAATATCATTCGATGATAATTCTTTGAATATGATAATAATGATCACTAATATTTTAAGTTTTCCCAAAGAAATCCAATTGAGTTTTGAAAAATCAATTTTTAAAATCAGGTGTGTGTGGTTCTAAATCTCCTACGAGCGCAAGCCCTCGTAGTTAATTACATCATAGGGAGATAAAATCCCCTACGAAAACTCTCGATTAAAATAACGACAAAATTTTGTTTAGAGTTTCTAGGAGTGATATCAAAGTATGAATAGAATTATTGGAAAATCAAAAGGGAATGGATCAAAATTGAACAGTTATTAACGGAGTTAAAGGATGAGAGGTAGGGGACACCTTAAGATTCCAGAACCATCCGGAAGTGTCCCAACTTAATCTAAGTGTTGGGCTTTATGTTTTAGGATTGAAATGAAGCTTTAATTAGAGTTAAGTATTTTATTAGAAA
Organism: Dendrobium huoshanense; assembly: GCA_016618105.1. NCBI lineage: Eukaryota > Viridiplantae > Streptophyta > Magnoliopsida > Asparagales > Orchidaceae > Dendrobium > Dendrobium huoshanense. The sequence goes on from CM028355.1 coordinate 17,131,092, forward strand.
TTTGGGACTATATTCCCGAAGTTTGGGGTCTTATAGTCAAAGATCTGCCCCAGAACCTAAATCTATTTTGGACACTGGACCACAGTCGTCCGATCCTAACTAATGCAGTGCAAGGTCTGGACTTACCCCGGCCTGGATTGGGGAGCCAGCTAACCACCTAATCGATTTAAAATACATGAATCCGTTCTTTTTATGAAAGAGTGGTAGGGACGTTGTATTTAAAGTTTGGGGAGGCGGGGCCGACATCTAGAGATTCTCCTAATTGGCCCCTTTGACTTATGTCGGGTACAAAAATGCTAAGGACTATAAAATTAAAATTTTGACTCTTTAATTTGTATCTAATGCAATGCATGCTGGTTAACAACCTCAAATCAAATATGCTTGAAAATTTTAAAAACAGGCTTATAAAATAATTTTTTAGAAGACTGGACTTCCCCAGGTCCGGCACCTCGTCCTCATAGGTCAGACTATCCGGACTCTACCCGCAGGCGGGGAAGGGTCTAAAGCAAGGAAAGAGTAATGCGAAAATATGCATGCGACCCCGGGGTCGATCCCCGGCTAATTCCCTAGATTCGTTATTTTTCTATATTATTTAGACTCACTAAAATTTTAGACTTTTAAAATTATGAGTAGAAAAGTTTCACACCCTCACGAGTCTCACGTATCCAGGCGAAAACAAAGAGCGGCATGCAATCGCCAAAAAACTAGTAAAAACAAGTAATCCTAAAGGCAATTAAATCATCACATCAAATATAAATTAATTAATAAATGTCCATAGGCAGAATTGCCTTGCTTATTACAAACCAGAATATTACAGAAAGTAAAGTGGCCGGGCAACACTGACAACAACCCGGATTCTAAACCTAGTAATGACGCAAGTTATTTTGAGTGGGATACTCTAAATCTTCAAATCTTCAAATCTTCAATCTCATTCTTCTTTGGACTCCTTTTCTTCAATCTTCTTGGAATCTTCGTAGCAGATTACCCAAATGGATAAGAGGGCACTTCCCTCTAAAGGGGAAGGCCACTCTTTCCTCTTTGGGTAAGGAAGAGGTATGATCCAAATTTGGATTTCCAAATGGAAAAGGAATGTTCCCTAAAGGGGTATCCTTTCCTCTTTGGAATCCAAGCTTTGGATCTATGTATCCCAACTCAAAATAAACTTTCACAACACTTGACACTTGCACAAATTACATTGATATCAAAATAAAAATCTAGACTCACCTGCAGGGTTATCCTAAGCAATTAATATATAAAAAAAAAGCAGTTATTCTCAAGCAGTTGTATATGAGCAGAAAAGAAAGTAAACACACTGGCCACGCTCTTTTTATGATTTGGGGGCTTTAGCAGCTGAAGCACCTGTGCAAAGAGTTTATAATATTTATGCATTTTTTTGATTTGCCCCCTTTTTATATTGCCCTGCACGAGCGTGACCACCTGCAGAAAATTGTGTCAACATCCAGATCGTACCTAACCTAAGGGTAATCTAGTCGCCAAACACATCAATCCATCCACAGAGTACAAGAAAAGTAAATAAACACAGCAAAGCAATTTCATCCACAACATGCAGTGAAAACTACGAAAAATCCGGCACACAGCAGTAAAGTAAACACCGGCCTAACCTAGATCTAGAGTTGGTTGTCCTAGCACATCATCTAAAGTGTGTGAGAAAGGTCGTGTGGCTGGGGTAGATCCTAAAGTGGGTTATTAGTTGAAGTTGTCTAAAAGTCTGGATTTGTTAAGGCTTAGAAGGGGTTTAGATTAAAATTTAAATATTAATGAATTAAGAATTTTAATTAAATATATTTAGAAGTTAATGATTGCTACCTTTGTTTCACACCGAGGCCGTGAAGTTTATTTCACCTTCCTTTGGGCTAAGCTAATAGCCTCGTAGGCCTGGTTACCCAGTAGCAATCGGGGTTAATTAAGTTATTTAAATTGGTTAGAATTAAAAAAAAAAAGGGGGATTAATATAAAGAAATGAGTTAATACTGATTTTTAAAGTTGATTAATTTAAGTTTTCCATAATTGATTCGTGGCGTTGTGCCACCAGGCTCGAGGAACCAGCCTCCTTAGGACACTTAGCCCCGCAGCCCGGAGTAGTCCAGCCGATAAACCAAATTAATGTAATGAATTAGAGATTTTTAAAATGTTAAATAATTAAAGATTAATCTATTTTAAGATTTAACACCCCTTAGAATCCATTCATGGCGTTGTGCCACCAGGCTCGAGGAACCAGCCTCCTTAGGACACTTAGCCCCGTAGCCCGGAGTAGTCCAGCCAATAAACTTCATCTTTAGGGTGGTTGTTGTGTTTTAAAGGGTTTGTTAAGTGTTTTAAGCATTAAACCAATATTTCCTGAGTTTTAGAATGATTATGAGTTTTTAAGAATTTTTGAATATTTTAATCATTTAATTAAGGGTTGAAAGTTGAATTTTTGATTAAGACCAAATTCTGGAATTTTGTATTTTATTAAAATACTAGACCTTACTACGATCAGTTAGAAGGTAAGTACGTTGAAATCGGATTTTTCTGCATTTTATTACGAAGGTTTGAAGTTTTGAACTAGTTTTGACTTAAAGTTGACCGATTTGTTGACTTTTTAAAAAATATTGCAAATTTCTGGAATTTAATATTTTTAATAAATACTAGACATCACTATGAGTTGAATGCAAGTGAGTTTGGGTAATTTGGATTTTTCTAGAATTAGTTATGGTTATCGAAGTTTGGGCATTTTAATGAATTTTAAGAATTCTTAATTAGGAGGCCTCTTTTGTGATTTTGCTTCAAACAAGTTCCCAATCTCTTGAAAACATCTCCAAAGGTCAGAAATAACCTAAGGAGGGATCCCCAAGTGTTTGGGAGATTTGGGATTTTTTAATTATTATTAATTAATTATCTCAATTAAATAATGATTTTCACTTAAAATTAAATTAGAGTTTAAATTGCTGTCAAATCAAGGGGATTTAATTATCATAGATTAAGGACTGAATTCTGGTCAGTTTGAGGGTTTTATATGATTTTTGGATTTAAATTGGATTTATTACAATTTTTAGAAGTTTTAAAGGCTTAATTAAGGGTTTAAGACTTAGAAAATTAATTAGGGAACCTAATGACCTCAAAAATCAGTGAAAATTTCTCTAGGGGCTAAGGTGTCACTAAGTTCAAATGTTCAAAGTTTCAACTCAAGGGGAAGTGAATCCTAATTATTGAAATTTTTCTAAGTTTTCTACTCAAAGTTCCTAATTATTGTCCTTAATTGTGTCACTAGTTTTGAATAGGTTTAAATCAAAGTTCCTCTAACCCTTGAATAAACATGGCATGCATACACAAATAGCAAGCAAACAAGTCCTTAGATCTAGGAGAACCTAGGCTAGGTGGGTGTGTACCTTAAGCATGCAATAACAAAATAAAAGTTGACTAGTTAAGGGGTTAACCAATGAACAATTGAAATAATTGCTAATAATTAACCATCATTCCCCATTAATTTTGTTCAAGTATGCTTAATCAAAGTTTAAAATCTCAAAGGATTTCTCATGATTTAATTATCTAAGTAAATATAAATTTTAAAATAGATGTCATAATGTATATGTATACTTAAGTATATAAATACTATATATATATAATAATATATATTATATATATATATATATATATATATATATATATATATATATATATATATATATATAATATATAATATATATATATAATATATATATATATATATATAATATATATAGATTAAAAATAAGGTAATTAGAATAATAATAATTTAGTTTGAGAAATCCTTAATTTATATAAGACACTCTAAAATTAGAGCTTTAAATTTTTGGTCAAGATTAATTTAGTATTTAAATATAAATTTATATTTAATTAAATTTAAATAGTTTTTTTTAAAAAAAAAGAATCTAAAATATTTT